>JAQFZL010000207.1:0-20048 GCA_034695685.1 Galumna lanceata
TAAAGTTCAATTGATTCAGTCTTTCAGTGGTTTTCGGCCGACAAATAGAATATAAAATTATATTCAGTTTAATATTAATTGACTTAAAATTTATTCTTAATTTTAATTTATGTAATAAACGGAGAGAACCGACAGACAGATAGCGAACGACAGAGACTTTACATTATTTTCAATAATTTAAATAAGTTTTGACACAAAAATTATTCACAAATTAAGAGATATTAAGAGATCTGTCTATCGATAAGTGATTTAAAAAAGAATTTTTTTTTAATAAAATTAAATAAAAATTAAAAAATCTGTAATAAATCGCAACAAACTTTTTCTGTACATTATTTACATCAAAATATAAAGAAAATCAAAAAATAATTAAATTAAGTTTTAATTCAATTTTAAAAACTAAGGAATTCGTCGACAGAGAAAAATACATTCATTCAATTCTTATCTTATCTTCAATTCAGTTGTCTTCTCTTCATTTGTCACTTTCATTTGAAATATACCAGAGAAAGATATCAAAAACACAACACGAATTGTATATCAATTGAATTCATAATTATATTCTGACAAATGATTTGTGTATTAAAAAAACAAAATTCATATAATTTCAGAACTTTTGTCACATTTTGTATAAAAAAATTTGTTTTATAATTAATTAATTAATTAGGGATTTATGACAATTGACATCATATTATAGGGAGAGGACGCCTTTTGACGTCGGGAACGGCTTCTTCGTCTACGGGACTGGACGTCACGCCTGAAGACAACATTATTGGGATCGTCAGCCAATTGAGGGAAGCGTTCGATTCCGTGTATATCTGTTCCAAAATATTTGGAAACCATTCCTGTTTTGATCAGTTCTTGACGTTCTTCAGGAGTCCAATCAGTTTTAAGAAGTCCTCGAAAGCCGAGCCTTACGTAATGTTGTTCTCTACGCCACCCCTCCTCTACTGCCCGGCGACGAACCATTCGAGTGACGCGACGCAACTCTTCATCAGTGGTTACGCCATATCTTACATTTAATAAGAGATTTCCGCTCGCCATCAGTGTATGACTAGTGGTGTCCGCGCTATCGGAAGGTCGACTTACGTTTATCATTGAACCCAATCGTTGCAATTGATCCAAATCAGGCTGTGCTCGACTGGAGTCGGGCTGAACAAAGAAGAACTCGTCCTGAGAGTGATGGGGCAGATATATAGCCAGAGATTGGCTACTGTTGAACACTGAGGTTAGCACTGAACTAATCATAGGATTCGTTTCTGTCTCAACACTTGTGACGAGAGTCTGAGTCTGTCCTCTGCTTATTATCACTGAAGACATCGTCGATGGCAGAGAAGCAACACTTAAGTGACCTAAAGTTCGATAACTATAGTCCGATCGAACACCACTTTTGGTCGCAATCGACAGCTCTTTAAATGCGGACAACAGTCTTATGGACTGACACTCAAGACCAGAGATAACAGGAGGAACCGATGC
This sequence comes from Galumna lanceata, assembly GCA_034695685.1. Lineage (NCBI taxonomy): Eukaryota > Metazoa > Arthropoda > Arachnida > Sarcoptiformes > Galumnidae > Galumna > Galumna lanceata. The sequence continues at coordinate 1,471 of JAQFZL010000207.1, forward strand.
ACTAATATTGCGTTCACTGTCTTTAGGAAATATGTCGTCAATATTAATGCCAATTGAAGGCAACCATTCAGAGAGGGTTGTCATTAGAGGAGTAGACTCTTGCAAATCACTATTAATCGGATCGTTATTTTTAAATCGATATAAATGTAGTCTTTCGGGAGTTTTCACTAAAGATTCGATTTTATCCCAATTAGGGCTCAAATATTGACCGATGAGTGGATCGTAAACCCGATCCCCAATATAGTGCACTAAACCAGTGGTTGGGTCTCGAATGGCACCCCTAAAGTCAATCGGTAGCCAAAAGCCAGAATTGGAATCTTTGATGACTTTTCCCCAAACATTTCGCACAACTTCTTTAACAACAATACCATCGCTATTAAAGACAGCAACGGGTGATCCCAAGTGATCGGACGCCACATAATATTTAGTGCCTTCAATAGTGATGGCAACCAAATGGCTGTTCATATCATAGACAAAACCAATGATACGGCCGTCAACCACACAATGTGTCAGTTGAGAGCCTTCACTCCCGTCGTATATGAATTGCGTCACATTTCCAGTGGATTCCTTTCGAGCGACTAATCGTTGTTTGTGATCATAATAGTACTGAACTACTCTTTGGTCGTCTTTAGTCACTGACTGGAGCTGTCCGTTAGAATTCCAAATATACCTATCCTGACCTCTGCTGATAACATAACCCCTTTCATCAATGGAATAGAGGTCAGAACCATCACCAAAGCCTTTAGCGCGTCCCGACTCATCCCGTCTATCAAATTATGATTATATTAATAAATTAAATGTTATTCAAATCTAAGCCTTAAATTTTAGATTAAATTTCAATTATTTATTAATTATAATTTGAAAACAATATCCAAACCACTCAATGAGTACTCAATTGCACTCATTTTCTAAATTATAAAAACTTTTCTGAACTTTCATTTGAAAAGATATCTTAAGTTTATTTTTTTCATTTATGACTAAATTTTTGTTTTCAAATTTTCGTGATTTTTTCTTATCCATAATTTGCTATTTATTACAAAAAAAAAGATGACTGACCTGATAGTTATATGAGTGTCGCCCTCCCAAACACTTTTGACATCTCCGGCCACATCGTAGACATATTTACTGACTACTGATGAAGTGCTGACCTGTTCTATAAATCCGTCTAAAGTGTAGCTATAATTAGTCATCAAATAGTTGTTTGAGAATTTCATTCGCGATTCACTAATTCTGGAGCGATGGGGGAAGTAATGGATTGCCTGAGAAAACAATTCTTTATTCCAAACGGAAAGAGTTATGAGGACTGGTCTGCCATAAGAGTCTGTGCCAATTGATTTCATGGATCGTTCGTCAATCATTTGAACTGAATTGACATTTCGTCGAACGATTTCAAATGTGTCGACGCCTTCGAGAGCACCGGTCGCTGCGTTTCGTTTAATTTTTCGGGTCTCAACTCCTCTTCCCTGGAGTTCGAACTCTACTTCAGATATTTTTCCGGAGGTATACTTATATCTAAGTTTGTATCCATTGAATTGAGATCTGGCACCGAATCGATGGCGTTCTTCTTTAAGAAGTGATCCGTGATATCTATAATCGACTTTAAAGTCGGAAAAGTCAGTGAATTGTTTGTTGACGGCTTTCAAAAGGTTAGACCCGTCGTGATATGAAAACTCTGTTTTTTCAATTCCACAAAATTGTGTCTCTAATAAACCATTTTTGTTGAAAATGTTAACAATTCTTCCGCTGTTTTCGGGCAAAAGTTTCGAAATAATTCGGTTGGAGTCGTCGTAGTGTAGAATATAAGGCGTTTTCATTCCCGGCATTAAATATAATAATTTATAAAAACCTAAAGAAGTTTGTCTTCCGATTTCATGTCTGTGTCCGGCGGGAGTTATAATGGCAGTGACTCCTCCGCTCTGATCGTATTGAATCAAATATCTACTGCCCGACGGCTCTATTACTTCAGATGGAGAGGTGGCAGTGTCTGTGTATTTAAACATTCGTCCTGTTTTGTCGGCGTTTCTCACTTCAGATAAGCGGCCACTTATGTCATACTGAAGAGTCATCGAAAGCTGTCCGCGACTCCAACTCGAAAGTCTTCCGAAGCGATCGTATTCGAGAGCCACTGGAGTCAAGTTATGACTAGACGTCCATTTGAGTGGTCGGCCGACATTGTCGTAGTTAACGGTTACAATTGGTTTCATGTCTTTGTCGAGCAATTGTTCTTCTCTGGATTCGCGGTCGTATTCAACGGCTAAAACTGTCTCTCCGTTTACTTTAAGTTTTCTTCCGACGGTTGCGATTCTTTTATCTGTTGTTTGCCTGTCTTTAGAGCCCCGTCGGATGTAATGCTTCCATTCGATCCGAGTATTGGTCTCTTCGTTAAGAATTCTTCTCATACGAGAAGGCAGAGGCCACGTCTCTGACATTTTTGGGTACATATCACTAATGACTGGTGAGGCCAATGATTCAATTTCGGTAATACTCGAATCGCTTGACTTAATCGTAATCTTTGAATCTTTGTAACTAATTTTGTGCAAAACAAGTGTCTGGTCGTCATCACTGTTACCAATACTACTAACTTCTTGGCCATCGATAAGAAGTTTTAAGAGTTCTTTTCCGTTCTTATCAATGGAAACACGAGCGCCAGCGATACCTAATTTGTACTTCATTTCTATTATATCACCCGAAGGTCTTACGGCTCGAGTAAGTCTTCCGTATTGGTCGTAATGATATACGACAGACTTAGTCCATGAATCAGTTCTGGTGGCCAACAGAGCGTCAGTATTGCCATAATATGTGAGTTTTGTAACGAAATTGTCGGGTGTTGTGAAGGACTGTAACATTCCTAAGCGCGACATTTGGAGCCGACACTTTCCTCCACTGTTTTCAATACTCTTCACTTGATTTGTATAGTCTCGAAGTATATATAACTTATTTCCGGCCGAATCGGTTACAGAACTGAGTTTTCCATTCAATGTATTGACATTATAGCTAAAGGTATATATGGTCTGTCCAGTGGGCACAGAGCGAGTCATGACATGCTGTCCGTGTCTGTTGAAGATATAGACCTCATTGTCAGAGGGGGAGACTATTTCGTATTCTCCGTTTTGTGCGTTTTGTTGTGGAAGTGGCGAAAGTACTGTACGTATGCGTAGATTTTCCTGATCGCAGATATGAAGTCTTCCATCGGGTGTGACCGCAATCGATGACACAGTTGAGAGTTTTGCGTTGATCGCCAATAAGTCAGAGGAATAGCATTCGCAGGCGATGTCCATACACGAACACTTTAGGTCTGCCCCCGCAAAACGTTGAATACGATTGTCTGAAGCGGTCACAACGCGAACTCTATTAATTGTTTGCGAATCGCTTTCAGCGATATAGAGATCACCATTTGGTCCAAAAGCTATCGATTGAGGCGTTTCGAGGAATACTTGTCTGTTATTCGAAGAATTGAGAAATTAATACAAAAATTTATTTAAAAAAATTCTTCTTCACTAAGAATTAAGACTTACGAAGCGAATGACTCCCCGTTCTCTGCATTTGTCACTTCTTCTTGATTTCCAGTTATTACTGAAGAACAATGAGAGGGTCGACCGGCGACTACACGAAGACGTCTGTCTTGAGTTAGTTTGAGAACCATATGATCGTCCAAAATATGAAGTGAATTATCGATTGGAGAAATAGAGAGTTGTGTCGGCCAACGGAGAGCCACTTTTTGTAGTGGAATAGAACCAGAACAAGGAAGAGGTTTCCAATGACTCTTATGGTAGTGGTCACCAATCAACGTATGTATAACCCCAGCGGTGTCCACAAATCTAATATTAGTGCCGTCGGCGACAAATATCTCACCCGTTGATGCGATGGCCATTCCTTTAGGATAGGAAAGACGAGCGTCGCGGGCAAGTCGTCCGTCACCGCATGCACTCCGATCTCCGGGCAAACACTTGACACCTGTGCCCACAACTATTTCTAAATTGTTTCGCGGATCTGATATTTGGTCTAAACTAATGGCCCGTAAAATTTGATGCTTTTCGGGATCAGAGAAATATAGCTTTCCATCGATGGGACCGACAGCCAAATGGTATTTATAGGCGACCGAAGACTCACTCAATTCGATAACTGTTTGAACGGTTCCATCAGTTTTGAGTCTTCGAACTAAATTAAAGTCTCCAATATATAGACTTCCGTCAGGGGCTGATGCGAGGGCTACGGGTGCTAACAGACGCTGATCCTTTGCAATCCCATTACAATATGGACAGTGAAGTGGTCGTTGTTGTCCGTCACCCATTGTGGTCAGCATTACTTTTGACTTTTGTTTGAGATAAACGTTAGTTCCGTCCCCTTTTTGAAGGATTCCTTCGTGAAAGTTATATCTATGATGAATGTCGAGATTCCATCCACCGATCTCTGAAATGGACATATCGTGTCCGGCCAACTGCACTGTTTGCACATCCCATATGATATTAGAACAGGTTGAGTATTGGTATCCCACGTGAACCATAGCTGTGGCCAAACCAAAAACTTTTTGTCGGTAAACATTTCTTCGATTCCAAGCATATGTAAAAACAATAGTGGGATCCGCTTCGAAAGTCTTCTCGAAAAGAATGCCTTCGATTGCAATCTTCAAGTGAACCAAACGAAGTGATGGCGGAATCTTATCGGGAGTTAATTGTAATTCAATTGTTGACAAATAGCCATTGACTCGAGAGGAATGATAAACGAGATTGAGGTCAGTGCCCGGTATTGGAAGGGATTCCTGCACAACCCGAGATTCAGCGAGAAGTGCAGAATTAGCCGAACAGCCGCCTTGGAATGTGTGCTTCCAAGTGGCCAAAACTGTCGGTTTCATTATATCATAGTCGTGGTCAATACATATATTAATCTTCTGGGCGTCTCCTCCCCTGTCATCTATAGTTAGGATCACTCTATCGATGACTACGATCTCATTCCAGGGAACGACAACAACGCGTTGTAATGGTCTAAATGGATCTCTTTGAAGGTGTAAAGTGACGGCACCGCCACCGTTGACCATAAGATCGAACCAACCCGTATCGCGAGTCAAAGTGAAGCCCAACATTGGATCAGTTGCTACACCGACGCGAACACCAGTAATACCCTGTCCGCCATGATTGACAACTTGACCTCTTATGACCGAAGCGCGACTAAAGGACACAAAAACTTTAGTTTAATTTCAAAAAATCGATACGAAAGTCAAACAAATGTTATAACATTTTTAGTGTCAAATTAGTGCAGAAGAGGTGTGTTTTTGGGAAAATTAAATAAAAAAAGTGTCAAATAATGTGTTAATGAATTCTATGACGACTGACCTGTCGTTGAATCGATTCCAAAAGAGACTTCAAGTGTTAAGAAAGCAATAAAAGAGTAGAAAATTATTTGTGATTTATTTGAGTTTTAATATAAAGAAAGAAATTTCAAAATAATTGAGTCGACCATTAGTTTAGATATTAAGTCAATAAAATGAAAGGAATCCCATTAAATGGTCGCATAAGTCAAACAGAATTGAGTTACAATTTAGGCTTACCTGTCATTGAACGCCACTTTGTGTGCATAACTTTGAACCGACTCCTCTTCAATTAGGAATTGCATTCTCTGAAAGAAAGAGGCGGTCACTGCAGGCGGTTGTTTACGTAAAAGAATGTCCTGTGGATCAGATGCAGAAAAGCATAACTGCTTTCCTTCGCATACTTTCTCTACAAATCAACAAAAGATTAATTGAAGATTTCGTCAAAATTAAAGTTAAGTTAAAGGACTTACGCGCACAACATTCCGGGTCAGCACAATCCACGAGACCATCTTTTAAAGGAAAATCAATAAATATTTGATTTAATTCAATAGAAAATTAGTTCAAACCGTTATCATTATCTCTTCCATCGTCGCAGATATTCTCGAGGGGAACACTACAGTCTTGTCCACCAAAATCAGTAGAACACTCACATATCCATTCACCACTTCTCTGTACACAATCTCCATGACTATTACATGACTTCGGACATCCATCTGTTCCCAATCAAACAAAAATTAATTCAAACATTTAATTAAAAATTTAATAAAAAAAGTTATACCTAAAGTGCAGTGCTTTCCATTCCAGCCTTGAATGCAAAGACATGTGCCATTTTTGCACTGACCATGTTCAAGACATCGAGGATCGCAAAGACGTTCACTACATTTAGTACCAGTCCAGCCGTCATCACAAAGACATTCGCCACTCTGACAGTGACCGTTATTACCGCAGTCGAGGTCACACCGCTCTGCGACCAAACAATTTATTCATTAATAAATCTGAAAAGAAATAAAGTGGTAAACAAACCTTGAGAACAATCGGGTCCGGTATAGCGTTCATCACAAATGCATTGCTGTAGTTGTAAATCAAAGTTACCATGACCAGAACAGTCAGGCAAACAACGAATAGCATCAGAGTCTGGTTCGGCACAATCGGCCCCTTTCCAACCTTTGCCACAGAGACACAAACCGGCCACACAATGACCATGACCAGAACAATCCGGATCCAAACAATCAACTGATAACAAATGAGATTAGAATAACAAATGACTTATAAGTAGTAGAGACAAACCGTCTTCGCAATGCTTTCCCTTATATCCAGGAAAGCAGTGACAGAGGCCGTCGACACAGTCTCCGTGTCCGTTACAATCATTTATTTCACACTCATCCTCTCTTAATTGACATTCCTTTCCTTTCCAACCGGAACTGCACTGACACTCGCCATTTGAGTACTGTCCGCGACCGGAGCACAACACCGGACACACTCCTGATTGAAGGAAATCATTCAATAAATTGAATTTAAATTTTCAAAAGTGTGCGACACTTACGGTAAGCGCAGTTGTCTCCAGCGTAGTCAGCGTCACATTTACAGGTACCCATAACACATACTCCGTGACCGTGACAGTCAAAAGGACAGGGAATGTTAGACTCGTCAGCAATTGTGAACACCATTGATATGTCGGCCGACATCATAGCGTCGTTATAAATAGAGACAAACCAATTGCCTCTATCCAGAAATCGGGTAAACTCTCTGTACTGTAGTTTCTCATTAGAGGCAGCCCTGGGCTGTCGTCCGGCGCCCACCAATCGGCCAATAATTTCCATAAAATCATATTTTGTATGCGTTGGCACCGAATCACGACTGGCGTAGACGCCCACAGTTGAGCCCAAGGGTAGACTCACATTGAATTTGACCAGAGAGGGATCAGACTGCACCAAATGGATGTTCCAGTGGCCAAAAGAAGGCACACGAAGTGAATGTCTTTTACCAAATTGCACTTCTGTGAACTTGTTTTGTTCCGGAGGATAAGTCTTTGCTGGCAATGGTATCGGCACTGAAGGCAAATACAAATTAATTAATTCAAAATTCAAATGAATTCAAATTAAGAAAAAATGCTTTGCGTTGCGATCAAGAGTTCAGAATTGAAGGCTTTGGAAGTAAAGATTAAATTGAATTCATTTCAAATGCATTTTATAGCAAAGAATGAATGAAAAGAAGAAAAATACAACTTTTGTCTGATATAAAAGTAATTTATATTCAAATAACAAAAACCAAATTATAATAAAACAAAAGAACTTCAAATGTAATAAAATTGTTATTCATTTGAGACCAACAAAAAATCCGAAATAATTGTTAAGATCTTAAGGGTTTGTAAGCATTTTTTAGGGTAAAAGTGGAATAATAAGTGGGAAGCCTTTGCTTAGATCTGCGATTATGGCACTGGACTTACAGTTATGGCCATCAATGCTATCGTCTGTTAAAATATTAATATTATATTTTTCACAACTTTTAATATCATTATTCAGATCTATGTTCGCATCAAATAATGAATTGATTTTTTCATTTAATTTATCTAATTTTTGATGAATTAAATTAACATTAATTGACTCTTGAGTAGAGGAAGAGATAGGGTTTAGAGTAGTGTCTGTTTGTTGAGCACTGGAACTGCTCTTCGATGACAAGTTGGGTCGAAACAGACTGTTGTTTTCATCGACTCCAACAATAAAATCAATTATATTATTAACAGAATTGGACTCAGAATTGAATTTGAAGTCATTGTTCACTAATTCTAGTGCTAAAGGAATATCTATTTTGTTGAGATCTTCCAAATTATCATCAATTATGAGGGGATCAGAGAGTTCGCCGGCATCCGACATACCAGAGCCACCCAACACATGCATTGAGAGGTCAGCACTGCCCTCATTATCACTAATTGCGTTTATTATTAGATTATCGTTAATATTGTTATTCAAGTCATGCAATTCATGCCATCGTTTTGTGAGTATTATCTCATCACTAGTGGTAACAACAGATCTCTTACTTTTGCCATCATTGCCAACACCGCCGGTCTTAAGCTCAGGTTCTGTCATGTCGTCGACCATCACAGCACAGTTGGTTCCGTCTCTTAAGCCGCCAGAAGACAGAGTAGAACCTAATTATAAGATGGAATTAAAGCAAATAAAAATTAATGAATAACGACATTAAAAGTAGTAACAAATAAATGGATGAATGAATAATTCAGAGAATGAGTAGAAAAAACTGAAGATAAAAACTCAAATATAATTAAAAAATGAGAGAAAACTTTATTTTCCATTTGCTTTGACTCTTAGTTTACTCTCCAAATAAATTAAAGATTAGTTTCGCAATACTTTTGGATCAAATATTAATGACTTAATAAATGTTAAGTCAAAGGATAGGGAATTGATTTCTTAAGAAACTCTAATATTGTTATTAAATTTAATGACAGAAAAGTTACTCAAAGAATTAAAGAAAATACTACCGAAAAGTAGATATTTTTTTTAATTCCAATTAATTTTTTTCATTAATTATTTAAATATAAACAGAATTATAACTAAAATATTATTTGAAAAACAAATTATAATTCATTTGAGAAAACCTTTTGGTTTTGGTCTCATTTGTGAGAAAATAGTGTGAAAAGACAGAAGAGTGGGATCACGAATGGATCAAATATATAATTAGAGATCAAATCAAAAATCGAAGACATAGATAGAGAGGAAGACTGTTGTGATAAGAGATCTAAAAGAATATGCAAAAGGAAAAGGAAGAATGAGAGCACAGAATAAGATTAAATCTGTAGACAATGACAGAGAATAAGCGAAGTCTAAACAAAACAAAAAACAGAATTAAAAGAATATATAAATCCTTTGAACAACAGCTCAGGGCTTAAATAAGAGACAAAGACCTATGGATTGGAGGATCAGATCAACTGCTAGTTTGCAATCTAAGTGAGAGACGAAGAGATATCTGAGATTTAATATCAATAGAGGAATGAAAAGAAGAAAAAATAGAAATATATAAATAAATGATGAATGGATACTATCGTTGATGACTTTCTCTCTTATTAAAGACAATCCAAGACTTACTTATAATGAATGTAATGGCGATTAATAGGGCTAACGATAATAACATGAATGAGATGGCAGTCAATCTCCAACTGCATGATTCAGCCCTCATAAGACATGTCGGCTCAAATTCTATTTTATTAACATTATCTACTTTATTAATATTATTAATGTTATTAATATTATCTAGGTTGTTTTTGTAGGTTTTTAAATTATGGTGAGATTTGTTTTCAATGTTATGCTCTAATGTGTTGCTGTGCGGAGACTTCCATCCGTCCAGCGATACGGGTGTCGGATGATGGTTCATGAAGAATTGTGGTGGTCCAGGCACCAATGGCACCAATGGTCCCTGCACCATTACTGGAGGCTCACCATCCACTGGTGATGGATAGCCTTTTAGGTTAAAAAAAATTCAATTATATTAAGTGATTAAATGATCGATTGATTTATAAAAATAGTATCGAAATATCCTCTGAAAAGTTGACAGAATTTGCGCTAAAATTAGCAAAATTTAAGTGTAGTTTAAGACAAATGTCTTTCAATCGTATTTTTAAAGAAAATCCCATTTAATTAGAAATGGATTTCGTTTCTTAACAGAATTGTTGGTAAAAACGTCTTTCAGTTATAAAACATTTGGAAAATGACGACTAAATCAGATAAAAACCGAAAAGAAAATTAAAAATCCTTTTGAATGAAGAAAAAGAGCAATAAATTGAATGATAAATCCAATGACAAAACCGACAGAAGAATAACAATCAATAAAATAAAGAGAAAAAGAGTCTAACAAAAGACCTAACGATAAAGAAAAGAAAGAAAAACCAAAACTGAGAGAAACGTTCAAAAGAATCAACAAATGATTGAAAGCAGATTTGAACCTAAGATTTATATAACCGAAGAGAAAACACTAATGAAAAGAGAATAAAATCATCTTTGAATTAGAAGTAAAGTCCTTCTTAACCAAAGAATGATCCAATTGGGAGAAATGGGAGAAATTAGATTTTTCGCAATCAATTACATCAACAGAATTGTTATTAAAACCAATATTATTATTGTTTCAAATATTTCAATCAATTCTTACAAAATATTAAATTCATGAGAAACTGGTTTTTATGTCATTTTGGAAATGCCATCAAAAGTCAATTTATTGCAACAATTTATTGCAGGAATTAAAGAATGAGTTAATTAATCTTATTTCAAGAGTCGGAGCCCAGAATATAATGGAAAATATAATTAGATATTTACTACTGCTCTGCATAACTATTCTGTGCGAAGGATATAATCCGCTCTCATTTAGATTTCCGCAGGAATTTCCAACTTTTCGCTCACAACTAAAACACAATCGACTAACTTTAGGTTAATATCAAGTTCAAAGTGGAGAGGGAGAGCTCACTATGCAATGGAAAGTTAGTGCCAAAGGTTTGCGAAACAGTTTTGTACTGCAGTTCGCAATCCATTACTGTTTGCTAACAAGGATTGCAAGACTGAGAAAAATACAAATACATTATTCATAACACAATTCCTTTTTATTTTGCAGCGAAGCATCCGATGTGAGAGCGCACCACTAGTTCTTAACTTAAGTTAGGCCACAACGGCGCCCAAATTAAATTATTAAATGACATTGCTACTAAAATGATCAATGTACAATCAAATAAAAGATAAACAAATGCCGAGATTAAAAAATAAATAAAGCATGGTTATTTACATACTGAATTCGAATTCAATTTCAATAAACATTTGAATGCCTGGTTCTCCCCATTAGCTAAAAGAAGATGGCTTTGCAATTAAGAAGCATTTCTTAAGAGAGCGATAGAGAGGATAGAGAGTGGAGGGATAGAGGGGTTGAAAGAATATATAAACTACAGCTATGGGTCGACAACACCAGAGCAACACAAGTAGTTTAAGGCTCATACGAGTGGGAAATTTAATATTGCATCTCATGCTATGAAGTTATCAGTGAATTACTCTTCTTCTCCATCTTCAATGAGATGAGGGCACAGTTTGTTCTATTTTGTTGTGTTCTGCAGAAAAGCCATAAAACTACGACTACATTCTCATCAATTTTGAATACTATTGCTATAAATTCATTGGAAAAGCCATATATTGTCTGAACAGAACAACAGCACAAAAATATAATACTTTTGGAGGAATCACTATTTTATAGATAACTACTCTTATAGTGTCTTATATTCACTTAAGTTTAACATTTAATGAACTCTTCGTTTGCTTACATTCATTTGAAGTAAAACAAAGTTTTAAACAGAATATTGTCTTATATATTATTTTACATTTATTTATTAAAATCAGGAAAAAAACAACAAAACATAAGAAAAATATTTTTTATTAAATATTTACTTAAAACTTGTTTTTTTTGTGTAGTTTTCTCTCTTTTATATGCATTGATTTATAAATGCATAGAAAGTATAGAAAAAATCAAATTAAATAATTTTTAGTGTTTTTAGTTTCAAAACTCTATGAATAAATACATTGAAATTTATGACTAAAAACATGTACTCTTGGAAAGTGAGCACCAGAAGAGTCAAATAAAATGACCTCATTTTTAGAGTCGAGAGAGTTATAGGGATGAAAACGAAATGCCATCAAATATAAAAAAAATGTGATTTTATTTATGATTCTTAGACTCGATATACAAAAATATCAAAAGGAATTCCCAATTTTCTCCACACAAAATGTTAGTCAAGTGTATAACGGAATGGAAAATATATTTGATTTTTATTCACAAACATTTTTTTGCCAAATAATTCACCGATACTTCTATTGAGGGAAGAGAAGGGAATAAAGAAAATTATTAGCTTTTATTCAAATTTCATATTTGAATAATTTCTATGCACTCAATGCTATTATTTTTATTGAAATTATTAATCTTTTTTTTGTAATTTAATCAATAAAATAAATGTTAATATAAAACAAATGAAAACTTTATTCAAGAAATTCATTAAATATTTTATGAATAAATAAATCCCAGAAAATAAACCAAAAAATACTCAAAGTTTCAGTTTTAAAATGAACTCAAACTTTATGTTTAATTCATGAGAATATAAAATCGAAAAAATAAAAACCGAATAATCATAAGAGAGTTAATTAAATGAATTCATAGTAATATATATATAGTTTTTTTTGGGCACAAAAGAAGATTATTTTAGTGAAGACTCCTTTCTCATGAAGAGCACAAAATTGATTTTTGTTTCAAATTCAAAAGTGTCTGCAATTGAGTAAAGCTTCGGATAAATTTTTAAACCAATTTTATTAGAAATAACTAAACAAGTTTGAAGTGTTGGCGAAGAAAATACACTTAAAAATAAAAAATTATTTTTGAAGTTTTCTTCGCGTTATTGAGAAAAAAGTGGAAAAAAAATTTCAAGAATATTCTTTATTTTGAGGGAAAGAGTGGAAGACACTATGAAATTGTTGGGCATATCTGTGTAGTGCATATGACATGGAATACACAGCACTTGCGATATGTGTAACAAAAAGCCTCTTCTCTTCACTTCAATCATCACAACAGAGAAGAAGAGTAGAGAAGATGAGAGAAATGTTTGAGTGAAAATCCACTTCAAGTGATCGCTCAGAATAGGCAAAAACGGATGGATTGGATGAAAATACAACAAATATATCACATGATATATATGTGACAAATGTTTACAATTCAAAGACCAGTGATATTGCTTTGGACGACAACCAAACCATTAGAATATATGGCAGAGGATTGATAAGAGATACAGCGCTGTCGGCCTCTGTCTTACACTGCTTTTAGATGCAAAACAATTTTCGGTTCACTTTTTTTGAAACCTAAGACACAAATCAATAGAAAAGTATTTTTGGCGAACAATCGATAAAAGACTGAGAAAAATATGAGAATAAAACTATCGAAACACTTTTCATTCGACACTATATTTAAAGAATTGAAAATAAAATTCAATAAAAAATATTCCAAAAATTTAATATATTTTGAAAAGCGATCAAAAACTCTTTCAAAATAAATTCCAAGAATTGATTTCAAAAAGTTATGACGAAATCAATAAAATTTTTTCTGTTATTATATCAAAAATGAGACAAATTTTTAGAAATGAAACACAAAACTACGGAATCGAATAAAATTGGAATTTTCGGTGAATTCTTTAAAAATGATACCAAAAGATACTCTTCTGATAAAATAACAAACATATAGTTCACAGAAAATATATTTTATTATTTAATATATAAAATGTATAAGAATTTGATCGATAGAAAGAGACAAATGTCTATCAGTTTTAAGAGATTACATAAATTATGGTTTGGGACAGACATAAACCTTGTGAAGTGCGGTCGGTATGTTTATGGCAGTCATTGATATCTAACAGAAAAAAACGCCTCACGTACTGGAACTGACTCTTCAGTGAAGAGCAATTTGGATATTACTCAATGATTTATAGGCTATTCGAGAGGACAGACAGACCCTGAATATAAAAATTATGGTCACAATAGAAAAGAATTTCATGTTTTGTCTATTCATTGGCTTCCGAGAGATGTTTTCATAAATTTATTTTCATTTTTCAAAGCCTTTGTTTAGAATAAAGTTTTCATTTCATAGGAATAAAAGAATTTGATTTAAATTATTTGAATTCATTTAAAATATTTAAGAAAAGAATAATTTAAATTTCAATAGTCTTTAAAAAAGAGATAAATTAAAGCAAAAATTAATTTGAATGAAATCTTAAACAAAATTTTGGACAAATATTTACGAATTAATAACAATTTAAAAGAAATTTAACAAATGAATAACAAATAGAAGTGAAACTTTGGAAACAAAATAACCATGGATATTTAATCGATTGAGTTATAGGCAGTTAAATATTTAGAATTATCAGGCAATTGATATCAGTCACTACACGTAGTGAGAGCTCAGGTTTAATAACCGAATGGATGTTAAGGCTCTCTATCTGTAAATATCTTTTCAAATGTTGTTTTTTATTCTAAATCATCTGTTTGTGACAGTTCTGGTATTAAGAACTGGTAGTTCTAACTAAACAGTGGTAAGAGAGTCATATGAGTGTGAGTACTGTTATCCAGTATAAAATGAATGAACGAAACGGAGTTATATAACAATGGGGATCATTAATGCGTGCAAACAATTTTTCTTCTCATATAATATAAGTTAGTCTAACGGTTAACAAAAATATTAAATAAAAGCAGAGTTCAGTAGTTATTGTGTTCACCAGTTTTTCTCATTTGGTATTTGAAAATCGGGAACTCATACTCAATGACAACGACATATACAGCAAGTCATTAGTGGACAGACGAATGAATAAATGAGAGATGAAATTAGTTGTATAGCTATGAGTGGGTCCCATATCCAAGACTTTGATTCACTAATGATAGTCTGAGGTCTGAATACGGAAACTTTTTCTAAGGAAAAACTTTCCTTCTTTTTGTATTCAGAGATAATCAGTTTTCAAAAATAACTTTTATATTAATTAATGAGTTATGAGTTGCAGAGCAGATGTCGATCCACTCAATCAATTTGAACCAAAATAGTCTTCCTTTTGGTTTATATAAAACTACAAAACTGTAAATGTTTTGAACCTTAAATTAAGTTAAGGAATAAAATTGAATTAAAACCAACATTTTTTGAAACAAATATTCTTTTGATAGCGATTCCACTCTTTTCACTGAAATAAAGATAATTGTGTCGAAAGTTTTCAATTACTTTCATCTATTTGTCTGTTATGTCGGATAAGAAAACATAAATTCAATTATATATTCATAGAAATACATTCAATGAATTTCAACTCATATTTGAATACATTCTTTGGATTAAATTTAAAGTTGAATTCAAAATGCGAACAAAACTATAAGAATTCTCTTATATTCTCGTTATCTTATGAACACTAGTATTGATAACTCAGTGTAAGAGAAAATCAAATTTTCAACTGAATTATCACATCTTTTCAGATGTGAATTGAGAGCCAAATATACTATTTTTGTAATTCAAATACGAATAATGAGTTCAAGAAATATCGCATTCATTTTGAGGCCAAAAAAATAGTTTTTACTGAATATTATTATATCCGAAGAAAAATTATTGGATTCCTAAAAGACGTAAAGATTTGTTTAAAGGATTTAATGTTTTTCAGTTCTTATCCTTTATTTTTATTACTCGTATATCCGGATTCAATAAATATCTTTTTGGCAAAAATTCATGAAAACTTGAAAAACATAAATTGAATTAAGTCCTAACGAAACCATTTATAAGAAATTGTCAAATACTTTGAGAACAAGAATAATGTTATTTAAATAATTCACATAATATTGAGTTAAGAAAATTTGAGTAAAAAACATTTACTTTACATACAATTCATTGAAAACTAATAAAATAAAAGCAAAAAACTGAACCAAATGTGGAGAATAGAGAAGAAAAAAGAAAAGAAAATATAAAATAAAAGATAAGTGAAAATAACAGACATATAGACAGCAAAAGGCATAGAATTTGAGAAAATAGGAAAGAATAGAAATGGGAAAAATACAAAAGAATACGGAAATTGGATAATTTTCAGCGCCAGAGCTCACACACACACACAGCTATACAAATGTCTTCCAATGGTATCAGACATTTAGTTGTTGTGAAAATAAATGGATCAGTTTTTATACGAAAAATGCATATCACAGTCATGTCTAAGAAATCAGTATTTATATGATTAAATTGAATTATTTTCTCAAACATTTCCAAACAAATGGTATTTAAATCTTTTTTCGAATTATGAAAACAGAAATATAAGTAAATCAGTAAAATCTTATACATATTTTTTTTGGTTTGTATTGGATTTGGTAAAACAAAAACAAAACTTTTATGCATTAAATAATTCTAAGCCTAAAAGCATTGAATATTTATATGAAAATTGAAAAAAATTCGATACATTAAGGAAGAGATGGAAAAATATTTTAGTCAATATTCCCAATCGAGATATGAGTTACGCTAAGAAAAAGGTATGCAATAAATTCAGTAATGGGTTCATGTTTTTGTTTTGCTATCAATTCTGGGACCTATTCTTAGCTGTGATTTTGCCAATATTTTATTCATGGCATTGAAAATAAAAGCAAAAATTCTAAAATAAAATAAATGAAATACAGAATACATTAGAGGCTAAGAAAATGCAGAAATTGACGATAAATCCCTATTTCTTCAGTTTCGCCATTTTCTCTCAAGATTTGAAGTAGAGCTCAATCCTTGTCATTACTCTTTGCCAGTGGAGTCCATATATTAAAACATAAAGTTATAAACTCTGAACCAATAGGCCATACCATACCGTCCATCAATTACTCTAAAAGAGTGAATGCATAAAAGGAGAACTTTTAAGTCTACTCTGCATTTATTCAAAGAAAATATTTGATATTCAGTGAAAAAGGAATCAAATCCAAAGAAAAACTTTTTAGTCAAACACTTTTTGAATATATAAACAATATATCCCCTATTGATTCTAAAGACCAAGAGTATTGCCAAACAGAGTTCATTTAAAGGCGGTTTGCCTTTGTTTGCTTCCAAAACTTATTTCAATGCAAAGTATAAAAAAGTTGACGGTTTCCACGTCTGACGACAAATACTGATCGGAAACAATATAAATATTTTTTTAAAAGAGTGTCCACTGGAAAGCCATAGAGAAGACATGAATTTTGCATTTTATATATGATTTTTTAGTGACAAAAGCCGTGTTTCTGAAGAGATGAGAAAAATTTGCATTTATTTATTTTAGTAGCAGGATAAACTTATGTCAACATTAAACAGGAGTCACCAGTCGAGGTCAAACACTGCTTTCACTTATCCACCAAAATATTCATTGAAATGTAGCCATAATTGCTGTCAAATACAAATATAGCCCTTCGGGAATCATATTCAAACAACGTTGAGGGTATACTTGGATATCCCCACTATTGTTAGTGTGAATGAGAAAAAGAGAGGAGAGAGAGAGAGAGGAGAGAGAGAACACTATTATGTTTGTTAGTCAGTGACGGAGTGACAGGAAATTGTAAGTCAGATATAAAGAAGAAATAAAATAAAGAATAGGGACTGAAATTCTGTTGAATTCTGTACTCAATATTGAGTGAAATCTAACGACAACTCAATACTGAATAATAGGAGAAAGTAGTGTTTTTGCTGACGAAATGAAACCCTGTTTTCCAACACATTATTCTTGTGTTACAAAACTTTAAGTTTCTCTAAGAAACAAATTCAATGAAAAGTTAAGAATTGCGTTAAAGACAAATAAAGTGCACAAAAATTGATTCATGATTTTAAGATTCATAGAAGACATGCAATGCATCCCAAAATGAGTTATTTGTAAAAGAAATGTACAAAGAATTGAGTTTTAAGCCATGAAAAGTCGAAGGCTTATCGTCTATTAGTAAAAGAATTTATTCCTATTTTACAAATTCAGACAAATATGTGATGAAATGCAAAACTTTTGTTGAGTTAAGTATTGAATATACGAAAACAAAAATGAGAGAAAAGCATAGAATTTAAATTTTCAAACAATTCTTTTGAATAAATGAATTTAAATACAGTATAAAAGACTGTCTCTAAAATAAATTCATTTTGTATTTTAGAGCACAAAAATTGAAATTTTATATTCAGCACAATTTTCACTTCATTTCTACAAATAATAGTGAAAGTGAGGGAAAAAACATCGACTCTATGTTTGTATTTGTTTGATATGGTGTTCAGAGCACTGGCTTTGGGAACAACGAGAGTAAAGTAAATGTTTGTTTGTTTCTCTCATACAAACACGTCATGTGTTTCTATTTGAGGGGAGAGAGATAGAGAGGGAGAGAAAGAGAGAGAGAGAGAGAGGAAGAGAGAGAATCTTAAGTTAAAGTTTTTTATTTGTGTCAGACATTTATTGATAGATTGGGCTAAAGTTGTGACACAAAAAGAAAAAATATTACTTAACTATATGTGAGTCAATATAGTTATAGAGTTTCACTCAATATTTGAATATTAAAAAAAATGTGAATTTTTGATTCGATATGCAAATGAACTTTAAATAGATGAGGTTCATAGAGAGATGATCATGATGCAAAATTCAATTTTTATGCCCAAACGATAAACTGAGTAATATTTTTCTTAAAAGTATATTTTGAATCCAAAATAATTATTAAAATTTAAATTTGAATCAAAAATGTAAATAAATCTGAAATAAAAT
>JAQFZL010000208.1:0-19987 GCA_034695685.1 Galumna lanceata
TATTCCAGTCGTCGTCCTTAACAGTCATTCCCTTAAACATTAGCTTTTGTCGATCAGTCGGTACTCCAGTCAATGCAAACAAAATTTGTTTGAACCCAAAGGGTGGGATATTTGTTTCCAAATCGATGTCACGAAACACTTCTTTATTCCACTTAACATTAACTTTAATTTCAATTAAAAATTATAATTTTTGCAAAAATAAAATACAAACCTTTAATTGTCGGCATTTTTTACAATTAATGCTTCGAATCGAAAATTTCGATATTTTGTTGAATCATTCAAATGCTGACAATAAAGTAATGTTCAAAAATAACGTTACGCTTTAAAATTATTAAAAATGAAAACCTAATTTAAATACTAAATAATTCAATAATTGAATGTTTTAGAAATCAAAACTCAATTTAACTTTTATTTGTTTTTAAATTAATATATTATTTACAGAATTTATTACAACTCATTAATTAAATACAAATTTTTGGCATAAAGTAATAGAAAGTATTGAAACAAATCAAGAGTAAAGTTGTACTAAAGAACTATAAATTCTGTGCGAATTAAAGATCAAATCCATTAATAAGTAGTTGTGTGAAGACAACACTATTTCATAGACTTTTTTACGGTATTGAAAAGAATGACTCAACTGTTAGTTACCATTATTTGTGTGACAAACAATTCAATTAATTCTAAATATTTTAGTATTAATTGAATTAAAAGTGAGAATCGTTTAGTAAAATAAAATGAGAGACAAAATAATTCGAAGCCAATAATTGACTCAAATTAAGTGTTTATCACATTTTGTGAGGAATAGTTAAAGACTTTAATGACTAGTAATCAAAAAATTATATATCAATAGAGAAACTATCAGTTCAGTAGATGTAATGTGCGATTATTGACACAAATGCTATAAAATTGTCGAAAATTACATCAATTATAAGATTCAACAAATTTTGACAAAATGTAAAACCAATTAAACTTAATTGAGTTGCACTGCATTTATATATAACCGCTTTTAATACAATATAAAGTCTGTCAAATAGACATTCATCAGTAAAATTATATTAATATAACCTAAAACTTTTGTTTGAAAATAAATGAATCAATAAAATAGTCCACAAAACGGATATGAATGGGTTTTTGCATTAATTGACGTCTATTTTGAAAATTAAATCGTAACAGAGATTCGCCGAAACCTAAACAATGGATCCCTTGTGAACATCATTCGCCGAATTCTCTTTAATGCAGTTTTTTGTTAATTTATTGATCTTTGAATCTGAAAAAGAAGTGGGAATTGCAGGTCTGGGATGTAAAACTCTGCCCTGTATTGTCCACAAACCCTTAGTTATTTGAAGCTTATTTTTTAGTTGAGTTTCTTTTCTCAAGTTATTGCTCTCATCAGTGGTTCCACAGCACACAATAGTACCGCTCGGATGAAAACATTTATAATATAAACTCTATAAACGAGAAAATTATTTTAATTAAAGAAAACAAAATAAATATAAATACCATAATTATGAGTCCAACAAAAAATAAGACAAAATATGCGAAAAATGCTATGTCTCGATACCATTTAGTTGTATCACAATATGTATACCAAAATGACATCAAAATAATGTTTTCAAAAAACATAAATGAATAGTAAATGGTATATCTTTTTCTTGTGGGACTATCGACGGGATTAAAGTAGCAGAAGATAAAAATAATGGCTAAAACGGCATTATATCCCAATTCTTCAATACGTTTATCACAAAAACTAGTTTTCATCGAAACGATCCAAAAGAACATAAGTAACCAATGAATTACACAAACGATACTAATGTAAAAACGGAATTCCGATGCGAACAGTGCCAGAGCTAACACTCGCGATGCAATCGCAAAGAATCGCCAAATGAATTGAACGGTAATTCCCTAATCAATGGAAGTTTAATTATCTTTAAAATAAAAATTATCACTTTTCATACCTTCCACGTCATGTTCGCCTTATCTGTCAATGAAAGACGAAGTGCGCGATGATATGAAACAAGTGACCATGCTAATGACACCAAAGAGGCAAAAACTGCCACTACCTGTGCAACGGCTGAAATGAAATTATTTTAATTAATAAATTAGTGAAGAATGTATTGACTATCACTGACTCGTCCATTCGTCGTGACCTAAAGTTTTAGTATTCGTCCCTTTGGCCAGAATATAGATTTGAAGAACAAGTTGAGGTGCGGCCTCCATAAAGCACTCAAATAGTCTCAACATTGTAGCGTCAGTGTCTTCGTATACCATATATTGAAAATATTTTTTTTGTGCTTCGCGTGAGTTTGAGTGCTGTCGGAACTTAAGTCCATACATAAGCGAATCAAAATATCGTAGGATTGGCCCCAATTGTAATAATAAAAATATAAATCTCATAATCCATTGACATTTGGTTATATGTGGAGATCCTTCTTCTCGTGAGTCTAAAACATACCATCGCATTGATATACCAGTCATTACGAGTGTCGGCAAAATGACGAACGCAAGCGTTAGACCGAAGTACCTGTCATTTGATTTCAATGAAAAAATACATTTGAAGATAAGTCATACCAATAGTCTTTATTAATGTAATGAAAGGCCGCCACCGCTATATCTGTCCCGATATCAAACAAAAAGCTTCCGATTGAGAAGAGGATCGCCAACGCATCCAATATTGTAAAAGTCATGTGTTCTGGCAATGCGTCCACTCTGTCATAATCGCCGTCTAATCCGAAGTTCATGTGATGTGATATTAGTGATGGACGCGACTGTTGGCTACAAACGTGAGGCTTCTCATTGTGTCGCGACCGCGACAGCGACCGACTGTAGGCTCGGGTCAGAACACAATTTTCTATTACCTCTTCTTCTTCTCTTTGATCACTACTTTCGTGCAAATCATTTGATTCACTTTCGGAGCCAAAAAACGGTAATTCGTTTGAATTGATTTCATTTGTATTTCTTTCTTCTGTGATATCATTGAAAACATCATTTTCTTTAGATTCCCTCCGAATCGGCATTTCATCAAATTTACGATTAAGTGATTAAACTCTTATTTAGTCTTCAATTAGACTAAAGTTTAGGACATTTTTCCAAAAATATTTATCATTTGATTATTAAATACATAAAATATATATAAAATTTCATTAAAACAATTTTCACAAAACTATTGGTATTAAAATAAATTTAAAATTACTTTAATAACAAAAAATATAGACTTTGGGCTAAATTTCAGTCAATTATCTCAACATTTAATCTGAATTTAAGTCAAATAACAATAATTGTTGTATTGTTTTAGTAAATACGAAACACTCAAATCAAATGCATATCAAATATAATTGGTTTCAATGATTTATTTCAAACCATAATAATCGTCACTAATTGTTCACAAATCAATTGGTATAACAAAATCAGAGGACAATATCTCTTCTAACGATAACATTTCATTTTCAATAAATTGTCAAAAATTAAGATTAAATCACGTCTTTTGCTTAAGAATGGGTTCTTAAGCTCAGCTGAAGAGTACGTAATTCATATATAATGGCATCACTTTTTGCTCAGTTTTGTGACCAATAATATAGCATTTGATTGGATGGGAATCCAATACAAAACCAAAATTAAAGTCCACTTTTTTGTGACTCAACTTTACGTCAAATACTTTTAAAGCGCAGGACTTAACTCTTCGCACGTGTTTTGCATAACATGTGTTTTATTTTCAATTTTGTTTATTTTTCGATGTTTTTTGAATAAGGCTTTAATTCGTTTTTTTTTCTCAAAAATGTATTTAATTTTATAAATTGTTTTTGTTTTTATTGATTAAGTTTTGTTGAAACTCGAGGTAAGTCTCATTTTCAATAAATAAATTTATAAATTAAAAGTTTAAAGTTTTAAATTTCATTTTAAATTTTGATTTAATTTGAATCAATTTGTTTAAATTTAAACTAATTTAAATTAGATATAAATCACTTCAATCCAATTATAAGTGAATTATTGCTTTAAATTTCAGATTTGATCCAAAAATGGGTAAATTTAGTGTGTCTTCTGCTCTGAAAAGTGTTTGTGAAAAACACAAACAAAATAGTGTTTTATTAAAATTAAAACAATTTTGTGTTAAAAACTGTTGGACGCCATCCGATCGTCAAATAATTTTAGACATATTATCCGAAGCACTTCTCAGCCGAGAATTACGGCCAACGATTAGCCGATACTTTACTCCAATTCTGAGCGAACTCTTCGTTCGCATTGAAAGAAGAGATGATTTGAGAGAAAAGCTTTTTGTGGCCATCAGTGATCTGATCGGTCACTACAGTAGTGGCACTCAATTCGCGTATCACTGCTTCCAAAAGTCATTATTTAGTCCGAAAGTATTGTTAGAATTGACTGAAAATGAAGATAAAATCCTCGAAATACTCATCTCTTGTTTCAATTTTCTTCATTTTCATCCGCTTTGGTTTCGAGACGCCATCGATTGGAGTTTTGTCACTCATTTCTTATCGCACCCAAAATCAGACATAAGATATATGGCGACCAAATGCTATCAAATTTTATTTGATTTGAGTGACAAACAGATCCAAAAACTTTTTAGTGAAGAATTCAGTGCTGAAGAAGTAATACAACTTCGGATAAAATATCTTCATTTGTTGTCTCCAAGAATACCGACGACACAAATTACCGACTCTTTGTTTTATTGCCAAATAGATGAAGAGTTCGGACAATATTTTGAAGATAAAGACTTTAGTGAAGACATTGTTTCAGTTTATGGCGTTTTAGTTAATAAATACGAAAATTGTGATTCTTTTGGAAGTAATCCTTTTAATGAAATCAATAAAATAGTTTTAGTGCCGACGACTCAAACTAATATCCGTTCACTCGCTTTGGCTGTTGTTTACGGCCAACCAATTCTTATCGAAGGACCGGTTGGTTGTGGCAAAACACTTCTGGTTGAGTTTATGTCATCACTTACTGGAAGATATAGAGCTCCACATTTGATGAAAATCCAAATGGGAGACCAAATCGATACTAAAATATTGATTGGATCTCATATTTGTACTGATATTCCGGGAGAATTCATTTGGAAAGCGGGTCCTCTTACTCAGGCCATGAAATATGGTTTTTGGTTATTACTAGAAGATATAGACTGCGCGCCATCGGATGTAATTTCTATGCTCTCATCTGTATTGGAGACTAATTCTCTTTCATCTCTTCCTGGATGTGAAAACCAATTGAGAAGAGTTCACAATGATTTCCGTATATTTTTTACCCGTCGTCTGACTGGTGCTCAAAATCAATCAAATCATTCGGAGTTCGCCATTAAGTCTTCGCTTCACTACAATTGTATTAACAAATTGTGTTACAAAATATCTTTAGATTTTCTGAGTCGCGAAGAACTCAAAACTCTTATAACAACGAAATGGCAAAATCTTCGCCAAATCAGTGATAAAATTTTAGATATTTATTATTTTCTTCAAAATGAAAGTTTAGAAAACTCTGGTCTCAAAAGACAGGTCTCATTACGGGATTTAGTGAAGTGGTGCCAAAGACTAACCAAGAACTTTGTTCTTAATTCTGACGAATCTTCTCTAAAGGCATTTCTTGACGCAAACGATTGTTTCCTTCAATCGATTGCAAATTCAGAACTTCGAGTATCGAAAGCAGAAATAATCGGTTCTCATCTGAATCTTACCAAAAGTCAGAGTGAATTTCTATGCGCTAAAAGAAAACCCGAATTTCTATTGAATGAAAAAGTTCTGCGAATCGGAAGGACTTCTTTCTCTTTAAAAGCGCGTACTTTCAATGATTTTGAAGGAAAACCAAATTATTCTGCATTTGCTTTAACACAACAGTCGTTATCATTATTGGAACGCATATCGATTGCAGTGGAAAACAATGAACCGGTTCTTCTTTGTGGCGAAACGGGAACAGGAAAAACATCGAGTGTTCAATATATAGCAAATCGTTTAAATAAAAGCCTGACTGTCATTAATATGAACCAACAGAGCGATAGTACAGATCTTTTGGGTGGATATAAGCCAATCGAAATGAAAGTTTTGATGGAACCGATTAGAAATGAATATTTTCAACTATTTTCAAACACTTTTAAAACCGATAAAAATACTTCGTTTTTGGTTAAATTTAGTCAAAAATTTCAAAGTGAAGACTGGATTACTTTATTTAAAGTCATGTCTCACGTCTACCTAAAAGCTATTGAAAAAGTTGAATCTTCTGACAATCAGTTATGTGAGCGATGGAAAGGGTTGGCACAAAAAATAGAACGCTTCCAATCTTTTAAACTCAACGAAAAGGGATGTCTGGCTTTCAGTTTTATTGATGGAAGTCTTGTGAAAGCCATGAAAAATGGAAATTGGATTTTATTGGATGAAATCAATTTGGCTGAAACTGAAACTCTTCAATGTTTATCTTCTGTTTTAGACTCAGATGACGGCTCTGTTGTTCTGTTAGATAAAGCGGATGGACTTCCAGTTGAGAGAAGTTCTGATTTCCGGCTCTTTGCGTGTATGAATCCGGCCACAGATATCGGCAAAAAAGAGTTACCTCTCGGTATACGGAATCGTTTCTCTGAGTTTTTTGTCGATGAATTAGAAGACAAATCTGATCTTAGAATTCTTGTCGAGAAATATATTGGAACTCTTATTTCGTCAAATTTAGTCGAATCTATTGTTAACTTTTATCTTCAAATCAAAAGCGATTCTAAACAAGTGTTAACTGATGCCAATGGGATTCGACCCCACTATAGCTTAAGGTATTTCTTTTAAACTTCTGAAGAGTAAATATTATATAAGAATGCATTAATACAATATTGTAATTAATATATAAAGATATTAATTGTTTTCAATTTTATTATTAGAACCCTTTGCAGAGCGCTGAGCGTTTCATCTCGCAATCCATGTGGTATTGTCTTGAGATCTCTTTATGAGTCATTTTGTTTAGCATTTTTGACGCGTTTGGATAAAACTTCGCGAATGAAAGTCGAGAGCGATATTATTAAGACTTTATTCGTTTCGAAAGAGTCCCCAAAATTACTAAAAGCGACAATAGAGAGCCCGAAATCACCTGAAAAATATGAATGCATTGAAGGCTTTTATATTCTTCGGGGATTAAAAGAACCCAAAATTAATGAGTCATATATCCTGACGCCAACCGTTCAGAAGAATCTAAAAGACATTTGCAGAATAGTATCGATTGGGAAAGTATTTCCTATACTATTAGAGGGGGAAACTTCTGTCGGCAAAACCAGTTTAATAGAATGGTTGGCCGCCGCCACCGGCAATGTATGCGTTCGTATTAATAACCACGAACACACTGACCTTCAGGTGATTTTCATTTATATAAATGCAATGATTTTAAGTTTCTTTTTTTTTCAGGAATATGTCGGCAGTTATTGTGCAAACACTGACGGAAAGCTAGTCTTCAGAGAAGGTGTTTTAGCAGAAGCAATGAGAAATGGATATTGGATTATTCTGGATGAGCTTAATCTGGCGCCGACAGAAGTGCTCGAAGCTCTCAATAGAGTTTTAGATGATAATAGAGAGCTATTTATTCCTGAGACTCAACAGTTGATTAAAGCAAATCCAAGATTTTTACTTTTGGCGACTCAGAATCCGGTCGGACATTATGGCGGTCGGAAACTACTCTCGCGTGCATTTCGTAATCGTTTCGTTGAACTAAATTTTGATGTCATTCCGAGCGACGAATTGGAAGAAATCCTTCACAGACGCTGTTCTTTACCCAAGTCTTACGCCAAACGAATGGTTGGAGTTCTTCTTGACTTACAATTAAGGCGTCGTGAAAGTGGTGTCTTTGCAGGAAAGCACGGATTTATTACTCTTCGAGATCTATTTCGTTGGGGCGACAGATATAAAAAGTTTGCGGATCAACAAAATGATACTTTTTATGACTGGGACTCACATTTGGCGAAAGACGGATATATGTTACTCGCGGGAAGAGTCAGAAGACAAGAAGAGATGGCAATAATTCAATCAGTTCTCGAAATAAGGTTTAAGTGCAAAATCGACACAAACTCCATATTTAGCGGAACCTCTTTTCTTAAAGATTTCGATAAAATTCCAAATGATTTTCAACACATAGTTTGGAATAAATCTTTTAAAAGATTAGGGACTCTTTTATCGGAAGCAATTAAATATAACGAACCCATCCTTTTAGTTGGAGAAACGGGATGTGGAAAGACATCGATTTGTCAATTATTTGCTGCAGTTAATAACAAACGACTTTATTCAGTCAATTGTCATATGAATACCGAAAGCGCAGATTTTTTGGGAAGTTTGCGTCCAATTCGACACTCAAGTAAAGACGATGACAAACAAAACTCTGGCGCTCTATTCGAATGGGTTGACGGACCTCTCGTTGAGGCGATGCGAAGCGGAGATTATTTTCTTGTGGATGAGATATCTTTAGCCGACGATTCAGTTTTAGAGCGATTGAATTCAGTGTTAGAGTCAGAACGAACTCTTCTTATCGCTGAAAATAATAACACTTTTGGAAATGAAATTTCAATTCCTATAATA
This sequence comes from Galumna lanceata, assembly GCA_034695685.1. Lineage (NCBI taxonomy): Eukaryota > Metazoa > Arthropoda > Arachnida > Sarcoptiformes > Galumnidae > Galumna > Galumna lanceata. The sequence goes on from JAQFZL010000208.1 coordinate 8,538, forward strand.
AAAGCAAAGGATTCGTTCAGATATGTGGCGACAATGAATCCGGGCGGAGACTTCGGCAAAAAGGAGTTGTCCCCTGCATTAAGAAACAGATTCACTGAAATTTGGTGCCCACCCTATGAAGACATTTCTGATATCAAAGATATTATTTATCATAATTTAGACAAACAGTGGTCTCAATTCACTGCAATTATTTGTGGATCTATTTGTGATTTTCTTCTTTGGTTTAATTCAAATATTTATAGCTCTAAAAGAATGGTTTTAAGTATAAGAGATATTCTGAGTTGGATTCAATTTATTAATGTCAGCACTCAATCTGATCGCATAATTCCTTTATCATTGAACGATGCCTTTATTAATGGCGCTCTTTTAGTCTTCGTTGATGCCATTGGAAGCGGAAATACTGTTAATTTTTCAAAAGACTTAAGTGTTCTTCGAGAAGAGTGTTTGTGTTATCTCCGATCAAAATCTCCATTGAATTTAGAGTCAATGAGTTTAAATGAAATGAATATATCGATTGACGACAAATATTTTCGAATCGAAAAGTTTTGTATACGAAAGGGACCCCATATTGAACTTTCGACTCACAATCAATACATGTGGGACAGCCCTAGAGTTCAAAAAAATGCTTTACGTGTGTTGAGAGCTATTAGTTTACCGAAACCTATTCTTCTCGAAGGAATGCCTGGAGTTGGAAAGACTTCATTAATTCAAGCTTTGGCTAAAGCGTCGGGTCATCGGCTCATTAGAATAAATTTGTCGGAACAGACAGATATTAGTGATCTTTTCGGCGCCGATTTACCGATTGAGGGCCTAAATTCTGCCGGAAAGTTTGCTTTCAGAGATGGTCCACTACTTCAGGCATTAAAGAGTGACTGGACGTGGATTGTGTTGGATGAGCTTAATTTGGCGACACAATCAGTGTTGGAGGGCCTCAATGCATGTCTTGACCACAGAAGTGAGGTATTTATTCCAGAATTAAACAAAACTTTCAAATTGAGTAAAACTATGAGAATATTCGCCACTCAAAATCCACACTCAGAAGGCGGCGCAAGAAAGGGTTTACCTAGGTCTTTCATTAATCGATTTACTTCTGTTTATATGGAAACCCTTTCAACAGAAGATTATGAATTCATTCTCAAAAAAATGTTTCCAAATATTAAACATTCAGTTATCAAACAAATGGTAGACTTTAATAATGACGTTATAAATGAAATAATTGTCGCAAAACGATTTGCCCAAAAGGGCAGTCCCTGGGAATTCAATTTGAGAGATTTAATTCGTTGGTGTCAAGTCCTCACTAATAATGTCTCTGATTTCGATGGAATAAAACCCGAAAAATTCATCCGATTATTATATATCGAAAAAATGAGAACAATTGAAGATAGAAATAAAATGCAAGAAATTTGTGATAAATATTTTAATCCTTTAGTGAGAAATGAATCCATTGATTATGAAATAACAGACAATTATTTACAAATCGGTCACTCATTTTTAAAACGATTCCGAAGAATAGGCAAAGAAATAAAAAATTATTTTATTTTTGAAACACAAAAAGAAAGTTTGGAAACATTAATGAAATGCATTGAAATGAATTGGATGTCAATATTAATCGGAGAGACGAGAACCGGAAAATCCACTGCTGTTCAATTACTGGCAGACCTAACCGGACATAAATTGCATGTATTTTCTGTAAATTCAGAAATGGATACAATGGATCTGTTGGGAGGTTTTGATCAAAAAGATTTATCGCATCATTTGACTCATATTGAATATAAAGTAATTGAGTTCTGTTCGCAAACTTTTCAGAAATATTTGAAAAAAGAGTGTTTCCAACAAATTATTGGCTTTTGGTTTCAAATTCAAACATTTAATTCAATGAAAGAAACTTCGGATGAAATATCTCTGAAGAAACTTATTGTTTTAAATCAAATAATCGACAAATTATTGGAAATGAATCCAAAAGAAGCACAAGTTTTGACAAATTTGAAGAATGAGATCAAAGATTTAATATCTAATTACGAGAACACAGTTCTATTTAAAGGAACTTTTGAATGGCGCGACTCTATTCTCATTCGAGCCATTATTTCGGGTGAATGGCTTTTAATAGACAACGCAAACCTTTGCAGTGCTTCAGTTCTCGATCGACTCAACCCTTTACTCGAACCCAACGGAGAACTGATTATCAATGAAAAGGGTTGTATTGATGATAAACTTACTTCAATCAAACCTCATCCGAACTTTAGGTTATTTTTAACGATGGATCCCATTAATGGAGAGCTCTCTCGTGCGATGCGGAACAGAGGCATTGAAATCAATATGTTTGGTATAACTTCCAAACACGACATTAATCGACAAATTTGTGCTTTGGTTGACAGCAGTGACAATATCTCTCAATTTTTCGTTGATTTCTTTGAAAATAACTACAATGAAAAGATGTGTTTCTCCCAAATTATTGAAAGCATTAAAAGTTTTGTATTTCAAATTCAAAACGGCTTTAATTTAGATATTTGTTTGAAAACATTTTACTCAAAATTTGACAAACATTTCATTTCGGATGAAATTTCATTAAACAAAATGATATCCAATTCTTTTGAAAAGCAATCAAAAAGCGAATTATCACTCAATCATTTCAAATACGATTCTATAACTTCTGGTGTCTTTGAAGACTCTCTTTTAATTGATTCAATTATCAAAAGGAAAGACATTCTGAGCGCCGATGACTACAATTATGAGTATTCAACAGCTCTTAAAATATTTTTCGAAAGAAGTTCTCTTAACGACAGTTATATTCGTTATTCTCTTCGGAATAATTCAAATGTTTTTAATGAAAATAGACTTTTAATCAAAGAAATGGAAGAATTTTATAAAAATATGGCCGCAAATTATCGAGAATCACATATTTTGAATGAATTTCAAATTGACTTAAGATATGTTTCAAATGTTTGGAATTTATTCTTAAATTTGAATAATTGTTTCGATAATATGAACGAACATTTAATTGAAGAACATCTCAATAAATATTCAATAAATTTGTTTTGGACTCAACTAATGTTTAAACGACTGAATAGTCAAACAAACGAAAGTTCAATCGTCTCATTCATGAGTATTGCATCCGATATAAAGAACAACAAATTAAGTCAAAACTCGTTTCCAAAAGTTTTTACACATATTTATGATGTAATTAATGAAATCAATGATCGCTTAATTAAAAGATCTCTAAAAATGAATCCAACAAACGAAGACTTTATGACTTTGAAAGATATTCTCTTGTGGTTCAACCATTTGCTCGATGTTTGCCATAAGAGTTCTTCCAAAAGTGAAATCTTAAATAATTTTATTACCGAAAAGTTTACTGTTCTCTGGATATTGACAAACGAGAAGTCACTGTCAATATTGCAGAGCTTTTTGAACGTCGATATAAGTGATGGCATCTCTTCTGTTAATCAAATGCTTAAAATCGATTCTTTAAATTCTGATAAACAAAAACAAAAAGTGTTGGCATCGCTTTCACATAATTTGTTTATATTTAAGAGTGAAGACTCGGCCACTCTTTTTATGTCTTATTTAAAATTAATTGAGGACTTGTCACGAGTGCCCACACTTTTTAGTCCCGTCAGAGACTGTTATTTAATGATCGCTCAAAATTTAAGTGATTTGTATAACAATCACTACAATTCATCTCATCTTCAAAAAGATATTTCATTTATTAAACAAAAATTGCAAAATCTATCAAATGTTGAAATGAAAGACGAAAAACTCATAGATTTAGAATTAATTAAAAACAGAAAATCAATGGCAAACATTCAATTGAAACCACTTTTTCTCTTTTCGTTCTTCTATTCAGAACTCTCTTATTTGATCACTAATAGTGACCAACTGTTGAAACAATGTTTTTGTTTAATTGAAACAAAAAATTTAATACTAAATCCGTTACACATGTCCTGTATTTTTGTCAAAAGCAATGATATTTCCAGTGATTTAATAATTCAACACTTTATTGATTTCAATGATTATATGAAAATCGAAAATATTATGAATCATTTATCTATGGATTCAAATAAATTTATGACACCCTTTGCAAGTTTAAATCAACAAATTTTGGATTCAACGGTTGAATGCATACCATTTGTGTCAATTGTTTCCAGTTATTTGTTTTCGGATAAAAACAATTCAATTGGATTATTAAATTCAAAACTATCTCAACTCAAAAGCTTTAAACAATTTTTGACTCAAAACTTTCAACAAATTTACGACAATAAGTGTTTTACAAAATTTTACTTTGAATTCACCAGAAATTGGTTCTCGTCTTTAATAAAAAATATTTGTGCCAATTCTCCCGTCAAAAGAAGTGCTTTGAATGTTAAAAATGAAAGTTTTAACATAATATTTAACAAAATAACTCAATTAATCGAAGAAAGTAAAGATCCTTTTGATGAAAGCATTGTTTCAATATTTGTTGGAATGACATCAACACATATTTTATGTCCCACTTATTCAGTCGATCCGACAGAAAGAAGTAATTGTAAACTTAATCACTGTTTAATTGACCTCAAACTGATTGAAACAGAAATTAATGTCCGCAATCTTTTATCACTAATAAAGTCAAATCAGCCCTCATTTGAAAATTGTAGCCATTCTTTGATAAAAGAATTAATTGAAAGGAAATCAAAACTTAAAAATAAAATTGAAAAATATTCTTCAAAATCGACGTTCCGCTCGTCTTCGGCTCAATATTTCCAATTGAAAAAAGATTGCATTCAGTTCTTGGAAACAATACTTAATTTAGAAACTATTGACAACTTCGCGAAGAAAATGAAAAACTTTTATAGAAATGAAAATTATTCCAAAAAATTAAGAGAAAATCTAATTAAAGAGTCATTTAATTTTCAAAATTCAATCAATTCTTTTATTAAGAAAATTAATTCGAGTTATCCGTTATATAAAGATTTGAGTGATGTCTTTCTCATTGGAGTTTCTTTATTTCTGAAAGGATTCAAAAGCGCGACATTTCTTTTGATTCAACAAAATTTTAATTTATTTGAATTGGAATTCGATTCAAAATCAAGTCTGAGCTCTACCTTCAAAGTTTTGACCACTTATTGTAATACTGACTCTCCAGCAGTCATAGCAAATATTTTATGTGATTCACAAATAATTAATAAATTCACAAAACTGTCAGACGTATCAAAATTAGACTCCGAAACAATCATATCAACACTTTTAAGATCCGCTTTAATTGAAATTCAAAATGAAATACAATTGAATTCTAGTGATTCTCTGGTTTCGGACGCCTTTCGAATACTTAATGTTTTTGTAAAGAGTTGGCAGAAATTGAGAGAAAATGAAGAAATTAAACGCTTAGAAGAAGAAGCGGTATTTGAATACAAAACTAAATACCATGAATCAGAACTTTCTGAAGAAGAAATGGATAAAAAACAATTGGAAAAAACATTCCCCACATATCACGAACACTATAAAGATTTTATCGATGAATTCAATTTTGAAGATAACAATCAAATTATTTTATTTGATTCAAATTCAGAAAATATTTCAGATATAATTAATATTCATTTGAAAATTGTTGATCCGCTTAACAAAATCAATAAAACGGTTCCCAATCTTATATCTTCATATCTTTTACGGCATTCAATTATCTCTCAGTTAACAAAATCTTTGGGCATTTCCTTTGATAAAAGTATTGATAGGGATCTAATCGACGGTCATTTAATTGTTTGTAATCAAATGATATCTAATATTGAAAATAACGACTCAAACGACTCTTTCAATATATATTATAATTCATCACTTCATGAGACAAACCTTTGTTTTAAAATATTAGAAAAACTCGAGAATAGAATTATCAACGAATTGTTGGTCGAGTTTGAAGAACATCCGACTCTTATTAAACTTTTAAAGATTATTCAAACGATATATGACTTCAGTCCAAAAGATCCTCTCATCAAATTGGCCACAGGTTTAGAAGTATTACTAAAATGCGCTCAAGACTGGCAACTAATGGCTCATAAAGGTATCAGTTTAGTCGATAATCTCAATGAAATCACTCAACTAATGATAAGTTGGAGAAAAATGGAACTAAAATATTGGTCAGAATGTCTCGATTCAGTCAGTTCTAGAATTGAAGAAAAACAGACACAAAAGTTTTGGTTTCATTTGTTTATTACTATCAATGCTTTTATAGAAAACAATTCAACAAAAGATTGTAATCAAAACGAAATTAAAGAATTTATTGCTTCAATCAAACAGTTTATAGAAAACTCAAAATTGGGTGAATTCAAAGTTAGGCTCAAACTTCTGCATTCATTTATGTATCACATATTGTCGACCGAAAGTGATTTAAATAATAATTATCTAATAATTTGTTTTAATAATTTGTGTCACTTTTATTCTCAATTTGTGGCAAACATTGAAAATGCTTTAATGGCTGTCAGAAATCCAATAGAGAAAGAAGTGAAAGAATTCGTGAAGATATCCAAATGGAATGAACACAACTTCTGGTCTGTTAAGAGCGCTGTCGACAAATCGCATAAACAGTTATTTAAATTTATGAAAAAATATGAGTCGGCTCTTAATCTACCGATTAGTTCACATCTTAATGTCCAGAAAAGTGAATATAAGACTTCTTTTTCCAAATGGAAACTTAAACTCAATTTTGCCAAAGAGTTTAACACTAAATGTCAAGACTTTAAACAAATAAAAATTTTGAGTGAAAACAAATTTCTTCACAAAAATATTGTTTTCATCAAAAAATCTAAACTTTTATCTAAAAAGACAGTTAAAAGAAGTCATTTTCTGGTCAACAAAATTAACGCAATCGAAGACTTTACTACTGATTTGATAATTGGAATAAAAGAATTGAGTGAACTTCAGGTTCCAAATGATATAAAAGATAAAACTAAATGGAAACAAAGCGCTCATCACATCCATAACAGAAAACAAAGAGCTTTAAGTGATTTACTGAAAACTCTCACTCTTTTGGGTCTATCCTATAGAAAAGGACTCGTAATTAACAACAGTTATGATATAAATCAAATAATTCTAACGACTCGTTGCCTCTCATATTCCAAAGAAGACAATATTTCTCAGCAAATAAGTGATGACACGATTTCTTGTGATAATTATTTTTATAAATGTTTGGCTCGTTTTGCGTCACTTCAATTAATGCTCGAAACTCCAAACAAAGAACTTTCTGTCGGAACTATTGACAGAATCAAAGGATTTTCATCACAACTAATGAAAATAATGAGCGATAATAGAAATAGTATTTCGCAAAATATTTTCGGTTTTAATCGATTGAAATCTATTCTTAAAAGTTTAAAGAATTTCTTGAATAACAATGAATTCTCTTTTATTATTGAAAAACAAGAATTCTTAGAGTATTTAAGATCTGCTCAAAATATTATCGTCAGAATTATTACATTTATCTTACGATCAATTGATTTGTTGAATGCTTTGAATATTACTTCTGAAGAATCAATTAGTTTATCTTTAGCTTCAAACTATGATTTCGATCCTCAAAATATCAATGAATTAAAACAATATTTGAATGATTTTTATGCAAAATTCAAAGAAATTATTTCAAATCTTAAAGAACTCGAAGGCGAACATGAATTTATGGTCATTTCATCCGATCATTTAATTCAATTAAAAGATATTCACACAAATGTGTCGACTCTTTTATTGGATTTAAACGCATTTTATTCACACCAATACTTCTCAACTCTCAGTTTAAAGAATAAATTTTTAGTTCTCTTTGAAGAATGCGATCATTTGTTGACCAAATTTTATAAACATTCAGATCTTTATATTCAAAATTTAAAGAATTCCTCTAAAAGTGTTGAAATGACAGACGATTGCGATTTAAGCACAAAATATTTGATTAAATCTATTAAATTGATTTTACTGTCGACTGAAAAAGTTTATAAACATTTCGATAATTCACAAAACGTCTCAAAAGAAGAAGAAAATGAAGATTTAATGACTAATTGTTTAAATTCAATTGATTTGAATCATGTATTTAAAGAATTTCAAATTGAAAACATTTTCAATTTTGTTGCAAAAATGTTGAAAGAAGTTAACACAGAATTGAAGTCTTTGAAAATGACCGAAAACTCTTCATCTAGTCTTCAATTAAAGGCACAAATTGTTAAAAATATTTATCCTTTTATTGAAAATTATTTAAAATTTTATGAATATTTTCTAACGCTTTCGGTCTCTTCTTTGAGGACAAAAAACAAATTACTTTTTATATTATTGTCTTTGTTTTCTGAGTTAACCCAAAATGGGTTTTGTTTACCACAAGAATTAAGCAATGAATCAGATGAGGACAGAGGAAGTCAATTGAAAAATGTTGAAGACGGAGGTCTCGGAGAAGGAGAGGGAACTAAAGATATCAGCGATAAAATTGAAAGCGAAGATCAATTGGAAGACGCCTTTAAAGAGGGCACTGAAAAAACTGATGACAACGAAGAACGAGATATTGAAGAAGAAGAGAATGGAGTAGAAATGGAAAATGATTTCGACGGAACGGCTTACAGTCCGTCACAAAAAGAAGATAATGGGGAAGAAAATGATTCCGACAGCGATCAGAGTGAACAGGACTTAGAGGACCAAATGGGAGACATCGACAATAACTCGGAAGTGTTGGACGAAAAAATATGGGGTTCTGATGATGATATAGACTCAGAACAATCAAATGAAAGGGAAGACGACACCGGTTTTACCGGAAAAGATGCGTTTGACGACAAACTTGTGGCCAAAGATGAGAATAAAGGCCTTCAAAATGATTTCGACGAAAATTCAAAAAATGAAGAAAAAGAAAACGATTTAGAAATTAATGAAAATGAATTACAAAACGACGACGAATATGAGGACGAAAGGGTTGACCCCTACAAACAAAATGAACCAAAAGTTGATGAATCAAAACAAGAATTTCCCGAAAACATGACTTTAGATGACATTGAAAAGAATGAAGAGCCTGAAGAATGTCAAGACTTTGATAATGAAATGTCAGTTTCCGGCGAAAGTTTCACAGATGACGAAAAACAATCAGAATTAGACGAACAGAACGTCGAAGATATTGAAGATAATGAAAATCAAATTAAAGAAAACGAAGAAAAAATTGAAGAAATGAATAATGAAAACAAAAGTGAAGATAAAGAAGAAAATGAATCAAAAGATGAAAAATTGAATTTAAACACAAATAGAGATAACGAAAAAATATCAAACGATCAGATGAATGGTTGCGACCAAAGAAACACAACTCTACAAAACGAAATGAATGCAATTAATTCTTCTGATGTTTGTGTTGAACAAAATGCAGAAATAAGTGGAGATCAAACGGAAACAATTGAAGAACAGCACGGATTCAATGAGACATTAGTCGGCAGTAATTCAATGTCTGGCGGACAACAAATGATAAGTTCTGTTACTTTTGATGAATCAGAAGTTAAAGAAGAAAAGTTAAGACAAAATAATAAAAAAGACACCTCTCGTCGCTCTTTGGCTGAAGACTACGACAAAAGTGTTAAACGGCAAAAAGTTATTGAAAATGAATCAGAAGAAACAATTTGCGAGACTCCGACCAATAACTCAGACAATCAAATAATAAATTCTAAGCTCTACAGACATATCGAAAACAAAATAAAAGCTAATAATCAGGTCATAGATATCGCAACAAATGATGAAAAGTTGAAACAAAACGAAGATTTAGACAATAAAAATGGCATCGATTTTGACAAAACAGAAGACATGGAAATCGACGAACAAAACGAATCGATTCCTGAAATTAAAGCCAATGATTATAATTCAAACAAAAAGAATCAAAATTGCAGTGAAAACATAGATAGAGATAAAAATATTAATTCAGAGAAGTTTATGCAAATTGAAGGCGAAAATGTGGAGACAATGACTGCCCATCGAAGTAATGAATCAACTTTTCACACGTCATTAGATTTGATCGCTTCTAAAGAAGAAGAAGAAGAAGAAGAAATGTCAGTTAATTTTGACAGACATTCGGAGAAGAATTCATTTGAAATGATTAAAGAATTAGATTTAAATTCTATTATTGAAATTTGGAGGGAATGTGAGACTAAGGTCTGTCCTCTCGTTTACGAATTGTGTGAAAGACTACAATTAGTATTAGAACCAACAAAAACTACTAAATTAAAGGGGGACTACAGAACTGGAAAGCGTTTGAATATGAGAAAAGTGATCGCATATATCGCTAGTGATTTCAGAAAAGACAAGATTTGGCTGCGAAGGACTAAACCGAGTAAACGTCAGTATCAGATCGTCATCGCTATCGACGACTCCTCTTCTATGGCTGACAACAAATCAAAACAATTGGCGTTCGAATCTTTGGCTCTTTTGGGTAAATCCTTATCTATTTTAGAGGCGGGAGAGCTCGCAGTCATGAGTTTTGGACAAACTGTCAATTTATTGCATTCTTTCGGCCAACCATTTAATGACAGCACTGGTGTTAAACTTTTAACAAAAGTGAGTTTTTATAATGTTATTCACATAATTAACAAATTGTATCAACAGTTGACATTCGAACAGAACCGGACGCGTATAGCAGACCTTTTACTCTCTGTTATTGATTTAATGTCAAACTCAAGACATATGATTGGCTCTCAAAGTGTAGACATTTCTCAACTCTTAATAATAGTATCGGACGGAAGAGGTATTAATAGTGAAGGCGAACAAAGAGTTAAACAAATGATCAGAAAAATTAAAGAAATGGGAATTTTTACTGTTTTTGTTATCGTCGACAACCCTTTGAACAAAGACTCTATTCTAGATATTCGAGTTCCAGTTTTTGACAGTTCGGGAAAAGTTCTCATCGAGTCATATATGGAAAAATTCCCTTTCTCATTTTATATTATACTTAGAGATATCAATGGATTACCTCAAGTTATGGGGGAAGCGCTCAGACAATGGTTTGAATTGATTACAAGTGGACACAAATAAAATATTCAAAATTTTTATATTAAAACAAATTCGTTTTGATTTAATTCAATATCATTTGAAATGTAACTGAAGTTTAATTATTTTTTAATTAGGAATTTATTTAAAATAAAATAATTTTTTAAGGTTAAGTCAGAATTCTTTTGCGAGACTTTTATTCAAATTTCAATTAATTCCTATTCATAGATATTAGAAATATATAAGACATTCAAAAAGGCGATAAGTTATCGCCGATTACACATATTTCGCTTTGAATATTATCTTATTTAGAAAATCGTTTTTAATCTGTGACTTAAGACAAAGTTTAGATTTTTAATACAATTGTTTCAATATTAAAAAAAATGAGCGAGGTCATATTTCTTTTGATTACTTATTTGAAAGAATTAAAGTCTCAAAATATACATTCAGATTTCGATTTCTTTGAGATAATCGCAGTTTGTAGTGATGTCTTGATTTCGTATTGA
>JAQFZL010000209.1:0-19985 GCA_034695685.1 Galumna lanceata
TGCCAATACTTTCGATGAGGAGTCAGAGCACAGAATAGTGTTAATAAGAGCCAAATATTTTTTATAGAAATATTAAAAGGGATGGAGAACTGGTCTATAAATAAAGTTAAATATCGTGACTATTGATAGTGAGTCATGTATTTTCGTGGCAAAAGTGTGGCCATCGCTCAAAATGTTCATCGATTGTGAAAGCGAAGAGAGGCTGTGCGTGACATAAGCCTTAGTATAACTAAAAATACATATTTTTGGAGAAAATATTTAAATTTCTTGGAGTTATTGTCTGAGCTCTGGCCTCAACTCTGACCTGAGTTGGTATACAAATAGCAAACTCTATATGTGTTATCCCTAATCTTCACATTTGATCTGTTGTTCGGAGCGTTTAAGAGCGCTATAATTAGTTTGAAAACAACTTCTGTTCTCTCCTTTACTCACATAATTGATTAATCAGTTTTTCTAATAACCAAAACACTTATCAATAGCTAAAAGAAATAACAAAAATTTCGGTAAAATTCGTGAAAAATATTTTTTTGCTTTAATTCTTTCACATCATTTCAATACAAAATTAATTCGATTAGAGATATGAAGTTATTTATTCAGGCATTAATCGATTGGCAAATGTTTTGAAGTTATAGTTAAACGACAGGAGAATATTGATTGAGACGAATGCCAAAGCATTTTGTGAAAAGTAAGTCATGCATAAGAAAAAGGTTCCGAACAAACCTTTTCTTAACATAACTTGTAATTAGAGGCGAACTCGAAATCATTAATTAATTATTTTGTGCTTTTTTTTCTCTCTGTTGAGCACAAGAGCAAAAAAAAAGTCATTTCTATTGAACCATTCATTAAAGGGTATAACAAAAATAGAATTTTATTTCAAAGGTGTTGTTTTCAATTCAATAACTATTCTGTGCTCTTTTTTTTTCCACTAAAATTACAGATATTGTGATTCTTATGAAGAATAATTGCCTCTAAACGCGTTGGTGTGGCTCTCTTTGAGCACTGGTGCCCAAACATTGTCTACAGTATTACAGACAATAAAGGGATTGACTAAAGATTTAGACAAAATGAGAAAACAATGTCAACACAAAGTGTTTCTCATTTTTTCATCTCTTCAGAGAGAAAATTGCGATAAAAATAAAATGAATCGCACCTTATCTTAGGGAAAGAGTCATTATTCTGAGTGAAAGCCATAGAGTGTTTGTGGCAAACATTCACTGCCTTTTAATCAAAACCGAAATCAAAGTTAAAAAGTATTTAAAAAATTTCTTTTGCAGTACTTGTCTTCAATACTAACGGAAAATAATAGGAATTTCTTTGAAAACTAAATTTTTGAATCCCTTTCTGTCGGTTCCGATAGAAATGAGTCTCAAAAACCACAAAATCATAAATGAAAACAAGTTTTTCTTCTCTCGATTTCGATAATCAAATATTCAAAACCCGACGACAATGTGTTTGAAGTAATCAAAAGTTTATTCAATTATCAGTGAATTTTTCGTTCTTCACATCAAAAGAAGTTTTCATTCAATACAAGTGAAGACAATAATAATAAAAATAAATACAATTCAATATATTTCTATTAACACTTGAAGTTATTGCTCAGAATATTTCCTTATTATCCGAGCAAAAGGGGAAGGGTATGTTGTGCTGAACCTTTTTCACACCTTATCTATAAATAAAGTTTTTTTTTTGCAGACTATCGCACAAATGATACGACTTTTGTGACAGAAATTCTTTAAAAGAGCCATAAATTTGGAGAATAACTAAAAATATATTTTCTTCCATTCGTTATAAATTTCGTTCAGATATTAATCACAACATATTTTTTTGGCAAACATTGAAGACTTCCGCACAAAAAAAAACACTATTTATTGTCATTTGGTTTATGAAAATTAAGCAAAAAAGAAGTTTACATCAAATAAAGGCCGAAATTGACATCAAAAGCGTAACACTTATTCGGCGCAGACTTTTTCCTATGACTTCTGGCTATTAATATATGCCTCAAAGTTATTGAATAGAAATTAGTGTTATTGAGAGTGAATTGTGTGTCCATTAAATTAATCATTAATACAATTTTCACAGATAATTATTTGATGGAATATTTGCTCTTTGAATTCCAAGAGCAAACTCTGTTGTGTGCCCTCCAGTGACTATTACCTGTGCACCAGTTCTTAGTGGCATCGGTTGGGAGCTCTTGGCTTTTGGTAGAAGAGCTCCGATTCCGATAAACGTTTGAATTTATTTATTTATTTTTAAATTGCAGTCAAAGTTATTAACAGTTAATAATGGATTCGTAAATGCAATTAATTTAAGAGTAAAATATATTAGTTTTAATTCTTGGTATTCAAAAAGAAATAGACTCTTGCAATGAGTTATTGAACGCCTCAATAGACTGTTCGCACAAATTGTTTGCATAAATTAATGGCTTAACTCTGAATCCATTGCTTTATAATTGATTGTGAAATGCAATTCTAAATGCAAATAAACTACTCTTGCAAATGGATAATGATTTTTGCAAGAATGTAACCGATTTTTTATCTCAATTGATTTTATCCAAATTAGTTTCTCATAGGAAAGGCTTATCTACTTTTTTGATTCTTGCAATTTATATTCGGATAATATTTGTATTCTTCAAAACTGTGCTCTCATTTGTTGTTTTGTTTAACTCCTAATAAATGGATATTTGTATTCAGATCTTAATCCCTAAGAAATTGGGTTTTGGTCAGAACCGGCCAAACCCTAATCTCAAAGAAAGTATGAGGAAATACCAATTTATTTGTAATTCGAGAGCACAGAATTGACATAAAATCGCAAATAAATTGGTTTAGAGTTAAATAAATGAGTTGAAAACTTACCCTGCACATAAAATCTGACGAATCCGTCCTCTTTCTTCGTATTGACTATACAGTGATATTCGCCAGAGTCGGCAAAAGTGACACTCCTTATGGCAAGAGCACCGTTTTCTGGGACAAACGCCACGTTATCGCCGACCAGCCATAACACTATCCTCTCGTTTTCAATCTTTTATTTAATAAAAATAACAAAAGGTTTTAAAATGAAAACAAAATAAAGAATTTAAACAAAAATAAATTGAAAATTAAAAACAATTAACGGTTGAACTTAGAAAAGTAAAAAGAGACTTTAATTAACAAAGAATGAGTTAAAATTAACCTCGACAATTTTCTTGTCCTCCTTCCACCATTGTAGATTATAAATCTTGTGTGCCTGTAGTGCTGGTTCACACGGAAGTGTACCGTTGCCTCCCTTTCGGACAAAAACCTTATGGACATCATCTCCTTTAAGAGCAAAAAACAAATATTAGACGTCTTTTATAAACAATTAATCAAAAAATTAGATTCAAAATAAAAAACGATTATATCGTTAGCCATAAGTGTTGTGCCATTAAAACAAATATTAACATTGAATGCAATCAATCCTTGTTTGTCACGCAATCAATGATCTTATTTCATTTCATATTTTCAGCTCAACTTTGCTTTTAATTTGATCTCAAATATTGGAAAAATGATAATTGAAATGAAAAAACAAAAACAAATAACAATAATTTCCTTATAAATTGATAATAATTGCATGATATAAATAGCAGAAGCTCCTAGATCTATTTTAAAAGCGATTGTTCTCGATCATTATATCGATATAATATCTACTTTAATACCAAGAAAATTGATATTCAATTAATATTTAATTTATTTTTGATTATTCACTGATGAGATCCTGAATTAAATTTTCAAAGAATACATATTTTTAGAACAGGAATTTAATAATAGCAAGATCATTTTTTTCAATTTAAATAGACTGTCTTTTTTATACATAAAAATTGATTAAAAATCGATATAAACTTTGAAACAAAATTAAAGACAAATCGATTGAAAACGAGTTCAACGACTAATTTAATCAAACGCTTGGCTTCACATCCAAAGCATTTATTGACGAAAAAAACGCATTTATTATATGAAAACCATATTTAGTATACAATTGATTTCAAACCCTTCTTATATCTAACATATTTTTAGTGAATTCTCCGCTGAAAAGCATTTTTATTAAGTCATCAATTTTTTTGTTGTTATTCACTACAAAATAGCGAAGAATTTTATTTTATTTAATATATATTTTTGATTATCTTTAGATTGAAAACCTTTGGAAAGGAATAAGAGTGGAGTCATTTCTCTTTGCATAAGAGAGGAGTGTATTTGAGGCCAAAAATATTTGAATGCCATTAAAAAAGTAGAAAATTATATTTTCGTTAGTAATCTATTGTATTCATCAGAAGAACAGGAAAATAACTGAATGTCTAAAAACAAAAAAATGTTATTAAAGTCATTCTATCCGACAATATATGTAAAGTCGTTTTTAGTGATTACGTGATCCGTATATTAAAAAAATCAAAGTTTGTGTGCATTAAAACTAATATTTGTTACTTTACTATAAAACTGGTGGAGAGTAAAGAAAAATCGATTCAATTCAATGCAATTCAAACATAATAAAGATTTTTGGTCTAAAAATAGCGCATATAATACACCATAAGAGCACTGTTTTGGGCTTTGGATTGAAAACATTGTAATTTCAATGGATTGCACGCACTGTCGACATTAAACATACTATTTTGTTCTGTGCTCTTTACTATCCATTGATAGTGAAGCCAACAAAAGTGAAGATCGATGTGAAAAGCGATCACTTTTAAGTTATATCAAAAGGAGAGTATGTTTTTTGTACGATAGTATAGACTTTAATATTTTTAAGTAAAAGTGTTTTTTCAATGCGCTTAATGTGGTGAGCGGTGGCAAAGACACTGTTAGACATTGGCAGGTGATTTGCATTCATGTCCCAACAGTGAGGACATGAGGGCACCGGCACTCAATGCCTCACTTTTTTCTTCCTACATATGATTACGAAACGCCAGGTATTCAGTTGTCGTACTTCTGTTTAGGGCTCATTTGTTCGTCAACTCACGAGTGAATATTGAGGAAGAGCTGAAAGGCCTCACTTCTATTGAACAGTACTGAACAGTAATAAGTTGTTTGTCCGCAACAAAACGTATAAATAAATTGTTTATTTAAGTGTTTTGAATCGCAATTGTAATTATAGTCAAACAGATGTTTAAATAGTTTTTAGACCTTCTCTTTGCTAACAACTATAAGAAGTGTGTTTTAGACTTTCTTTGAGAGCTTCCCAATAGTCCCGATTAGTTCCCCGTTTGGTCTCTTAACTGAGTAGAAGTTCTCTCAAAATGTTATTCCTTTATATCTAATGTATTGAAAGTTTGTCTTCACTCAAACAAATCTTCAGTCAAAACGTCTTCAGTTCTGATGAATTCTCTATACATCGAAAAACTAATTATCTTTTCCTCTGAGTTTTGGCCCCACTCTGACAGACAGTACTAACCAGGAATACAAACAGCAAAACACTCTCACTATTCAAAAGACAAATATTGAAAAACAAACTCAAGTGAAGATAAGAACAAAAAAAATTAAAGATTTTCTTCTATTGAATTGTCGTTAAATATTCCACTCAAACAATAAGTTTAATATTTATCAAAATTATTAGCAAATATTTTAAAGCCGTTGTGCTATTCCTGTGCTTACGAGTTGTATACCTATGCCAAGGGTAAGGGCAGAAGGAAAGGCCAAAATCCTTTTAAAACATATTATTCAGAGAAATAATTCCTGGAATATAATCGTTTAAAAATTGTTTGTTTAATCGATAGCTCTGTTCTTATGACCAGAGAATGGTTTGACAGCCGATGAGAAACGAAAAATCATTTCTCTTTCGGTTTGACTGAGCAATGAATCAAATGCTAAGAAGAGGTGCACTGGTTTTCTTGTGGAAAACCACTGGTTTGTATTGCAATTGTTAATAGACTTAATTTATTTTAACAGTCATTTATTTTAGGGTCAATAACTGTAAGACTCTTTACATTTGAGACAAGTGTTCGAATAATAATAAATTGGAAAAATGCAAATATAATTAAAACCAGAGCTCAGAGCCCAACCTTTTCTATAAATGGCATAAAATTCTGTGCAAATTGTGTTGAATAGTATATAAAACGAGAATTTTCACACAAAATTCAATTATATATTTGTAGAGAAAATTAGCGAATGTTTAACACTTTATAAAACTTTTGAGAAACGCTTTTCGGTAACGAATATCTAATTTTGTCTTTTTGTCAGTTTAGTGAAAGTTTGAAGAAAATTTTATTCTGTGCTCACAATTTGATTAAACCTAACAGACAATAGGGTATTGTTGAGCCATAAGAGCCATATAGTAATCAATTGTCCCGTAGTTTAGGAAAAGCTGTTACTAAAACTCAGAAAATTAAATTCAATACCGAATAGAAGTTTAACATAAGTCTAGAAAAACACACTTTTGTTTCAATCATTTGAGACTTTAAGTGTAATGTATTTGTTTTGAAGAAAAATCAAAAACAATATAACTTAATAAGAGTTGGAAATGAGTCAAGAATTAAGTCTCTCAATGATTGTGTTGTAATGTGAGGTCAGAATAAGAAAAAAATGTCTTCAATCGATAAATGAGTAATTGTTTTGACCCCAAATCATATGATAAGAGAGAAAAATGAAGTTTTGAATAACTTTTGTAATAAATGTTTTGTTCAGACGATTCCGTAATTGAATGGCAAAGAAATAGGAGTTCCTAAGGAAAGGACTTTCTGTTTGTTTTTCTCATTTAATTCAAAGAGTATTTCGTAAAATAAAGAGTAAACAATAAAAAAGATATTTATTGAAAGCAATTTTGAAAATAACGTTCGACTGATATTTCAGTAGATTATTATCTAGCAATCAAATCATTGAACTAGAAAATGTTAGCCATGAAAAGAGTAACAATTAAAATGTACCTGCAAGCTTTTGCCATTCTTAATTGCTTGTAATTTAATTGGCAAAGAAATTGCCCAAGTTAAATAACTATAATTTGGCTATTAATCAAGCAAGGTAATTTGAATAACAATTCGATTGTTATCTTAACATTCAAACCTATTTATATATAAATCTTTGCTTTTTCTTTGATTTTGAACACAAAATAATTCACTACTAATTAAATCTGTTATAAAATAAATAGAAATCCTTTTCAAACGAATTATATTTAATTACAATTCATTTGATTTATTTGTTTAAATGCTTTTTTGATTTTTATGATTGAATAACAAAAAAGCAATTTTTCATTAGTTTTGCTGAACTAAAACCTAATTTCTATTACGAAATGAAATACTTTTAAAACATTTAAAATAAGAAATAAATTTTAGAGAAAATATTTGAAAACTTTTTTTCATTCAATCAAATGATTTTGAAAAGAGAGAGAAAAATCTAATTTGCATTTTATTTCATAATTTTATTAAACTTATTCGGATTAAATCAAAATTCATAATTTCGTGCGAATAAAAGGCAATCAATTTTTTTTCTGAGAAAATATTTCTGAACAAAAAATATATAATTCGATAAAAATGAGGTTTAAAACTGAAAATTTAATTTAAATGACAAATAGCTCGAACCTAATTCCCTCTCTTTACTAATAAACTTGTTAAAATTGGGTTATGGCAAGTGTTTGATCAGTTATTGAATGGAAATCAGAGCAAATCATAATAATATTCATAACACGCGAGTAATGTTTGTCAGAAATACTAATATCGCACAGAATTTACTGTATTTGTTGTGGACTTATTGTCAAAGTCTGTGCCGATCGCTCTGTTCGCCAACTGATACCTTTGCCTCTCAACTGAGGTTAAGAGGATTAATACCATGAATGAGATGAACAGAACAAAACAATTTTACGAACATAACTAATGCACAGTCGATACGGAATCGGATTTCCATTGCATTTATAGTCTTTATGTTTAAATCGATTCAATGGATGTCTTCGGGGGACAAATGAATCACAATTTTGTTGATTAGTTTTCCAATTGCTTTGTTCTCCGACTCACAACTATTGGCAGAAGAGCTTTAGAGCTAAGCTCAGAGTCATCTCTTTTAACAGACTATAGACTCCATTAAATATTAATGAATTTTAATCAGAAAAAAATGTTTTCATTGTTTTGTAAGACTCGACAAAACGAAAAAAATTTCAAATCAAATATAATCTGATTATGAGTTGAATTATTGAAAAAAATGAGTTCTGACAAAACCTGTTCAGAAGTTTTTTATCCCAGGAATTAGTTCAAAAGGAAAGGAAGTTAAGGCAAAGTGACATTTAGTCAGTAGTGGTTCAATACTGCAATTTTCAAATCCCTTTCAAAATAAAAACAGTTGTTATTCTTTACTCAATAACTGATAGCAGACGTTGAAGACGTTCTTCACTATATCTGTCGTCAGAACCACAAATGGAGAAATGTTTCGCACATTTTTCTCCTTTGGATCATCTCTTTTCAGTGTCTATTATCCAATGGACAGACCCTTTCGAGTGACGAATCCCATGAGTTATGAATAATACAAACATCTTTTGATATATTAAACTATAGAAAGTAGTTTTCTTTTCAAAATGCATTAGGATTTAAGGCCAAACCAACTGACAAACCATTGATTAAACACATCTCTGACGATATATACCAATACTTAAGCCCTAACACTAAGTCATGTCTTATTTTAGTCATCGCTTTATTTATTAATCAGCCAAAGACTCGCGAAATACGAGTTTGGATGCGTTTATCCGTTATATATCGTTAGCGATAGTTATAAATGAATTGAATGTTTGTTTGAGTCCAGAACAGTGTTATTCAATTAAAAGATAGGGCTCACCATATAATGTGAGGGAAGACGGGGTTCAAAATAGAAAGAAAATAAATAAACAGAGAACTTGACCGCAATATTAGCCGTTGGACTCAGGCTTAGGTCTGGACTCGTAATTGTTGTGTAAATAAATGCAAAACACTTGAAATGTGGAACAAAAAGGTGTCCAACAAATGACTCATTTGACAGATAAATGTCATTAAAATTATAAATAACGCGACCAACAATTAAACCTAATCTCAATTGAATTAATGGCTGCGCACAGAATGAGCTAATTGGTTTGACTCTAATGTCATATTTATCTCATCATTTGCTCCTATTTTCTAATGAAACAAAAGATGAGACTTAAGATCTATTTTTAACCCAAAAATATTTCGATCGACTCTCGAAAGTCAGTGTACTTTACTTTAGACATAAAACATATATAGTTTTGTATCGATCTGTGGACCCATTCTGTGTTAAACAGTCACTGATTCAAACCAATCGATGTCTACTATTGAATCCAGAGTTGAATAACTCATTCATTCACTGATTCGTTGGTCTGTCCCTGAGTTCACTATTTCCTCATTTATTGCATTTATTCCGTTGAGTATAATATTATTTCTATGTATCAGAAAAACCGACAGAAAGTATACCGAATGTGCACTGAATTACAATTTTGTTTACAACAGAAAAAGATAAAAGAAAGTCTACTTTTGTTCCCCTCTCCTCTCCTCTCCTCTCCTCTCCTTTACTCTACATTTTATTAAAATTATATTTAGGCTCAAAATATTATTATATTTATTTCAAGATATTCTTCAAATAAATTAAAGTCTTTTATTATTTCTTTTATTCAGACAAAGATTGAGTTATTTTCATAACTGTTATGTCATAAACAGGACTTCTCATCACTGAAATTGTTTGGGAGAAACAATTGTTTCAAAACTGACAAAACTTAGAATGCATTTCACATAATAACAGTTTTTGAGATATAATTTTGTTTCATATAATTGTGTTTTGAATATGATATCAGTGCTCAACACAAGAGTTAATCATAATTAACGTTAACAACAGACAGACATCTCTACAAACAATAAACAAAAATGCTTTAAAGATTTGTTTGAAAACGAGAAGAAGCATTGAAAGGAAGTGTTGACCTAAATCCAGGTCTTTTGAACTCTCAGTTGCATTAGTTTTACCAAATTATTCCATAATTGTCTTCCAGAGATTCATATTCCTTGACTACTGTTATAATGAATAGCAATTAGAGTATACTTTCGACACAATTCTCTCCATTTAATTATCAATTGTATTATGAATTGTATTTTAGATAAATAATAGTAAAAACATTTTATTATAACGTGTTTTGTCTTTTGTTACTCTTTTGGAAAAGGCTTTAAAACAGAGAAAATTAAGTTTAATAACAGTTGACATCAATCCATGGCATGAAGTGTTTGCCATTCAATTAAAAGATGTGCTTCTCATGAGATATTTCTATTAACTCCTGACTCTACCCCTTGGCATAGACACAGACAGTATTGAAAAAAAAGAGGATCGGATCAGTGAATACCAAGCAATATATTTGGCTGTCAACTCAATCGAAGCCATAATCTGATCCATAATCTCATCCAATGGTTTATGGCCTTACAAACCATATTTAAGAGATAAAAGTCAAAACTATTTCTTTTAGCTAAACGTTAATTACGCTATTAATCAAAATAACAAAATGTATTTTGTATTTAATTCAAACTAATGACCAAAAAACTATTTTAATGGATCTTAGATTAAGAAATAAATAAAATGCGATTTTATTTCAATTCAGGGAATTTTTCGGTCAAAAAGCGAAACCAAAGTTTTTTTTTGTAATAATATATTGAAAATTATAACTTCTGTCAAAAGAAATCTTAAGATTAAAACTCTTATATTAATAATAATTTTGTGATTAATTTGTTGGCGACTTATGTTTCACATTTAATTTGAAGAGAAATTGCTTGATATATATCTACCGATATCGCACTCATTGGTAACTGACTCTACCGGTATATAAACAGGTTGACATAAGGCACAGAATAAGGCATTCAAACCCCAGTTGGCTATTGAATAGACTCGAGAAAAGTTAAGGAAAATAAGAATTGAATACAAAGGAGAGGGAAATAAACATAAAGGCGTTAATCAGATTATATTTGAGTTTTAGTTAGAAAAAGGTTTTCAATGGTTGACGACAAATGTCTGAACAATGAGCCGGACATTAATACCGTACAGATTATAGATTAGTACTCTATTTTCAGGACAATTTCAAGACTTAACCGATGGATAATGTCTGTGTGTTCCGCATCAGATCCACTTACATTTGCATTACTTTCACACATATATTGTACCAAAAGTTATAGATTTTCTTATTATGGATATCGTGCCTATTGTTGACTAATCCTCTCAAAATGAATTTGCATTTCTATGAATCGGTGGCTAAGAATGAAAGCTATCCCTAACCTTCTTCGCCATATTTTTGACGACTAGTTTTGAAAGGTTTTCAGCATAACTCCAATCTTGAGATTTGAATTGGAATGCATTTCGATATTGCATTTTAGATGAGAGGCTGGAAATACTTTTGCTAAGAGAGTGTAAAACGTGTTTGGATTTCATAAACAATTTTCTATCGGAATATAAATACAATTTCTTTATGGCTTTGAAAATACATTTCATTCGCTTTCGATCTTATAATACATTAAATAAAAGGAAAATAAATATGAAAATTAGTTTCATTTTTGATGTCTCGAACACAGAATAATGTGAAATGTATTGACTGAAAGGCATAATTTATTCACTAATTTATAATATTTTATTCACTCACTATTTATAAGCAATAAATACACGAATTTGAAGCTTATTTACAGTGTTTTCAATCGAAATATACGTATGTTTTGAGGATATGTCTCAAAACTTTGGCTATTTTTTTGTGTTCACTTCAACATAAAATGCTTTCTCTCTTTTCAACTGACATTTTTGACATAAATTAATTCAAGTTTTATAACTCGATTAAAATGAAAAAAAATTTAATTATAACTTCAATGAAAAGCATTCATAGCATTGAGTATTGAAAACAATATGAACTCTAATGTATTTGAAGTTAATTTTTTTGTTGAAAAGTTTAAACTTTTTTGTTTCGTTGAAAAACTCATTAAAATTCATTTATTAATAGAAGAAAATGTCTTTTCTTTAAACTGAAATAATTTTTATTATATATTTTGCACATTAAATGTGAGAAATCAATACAAGTCTAGCGTTGAAAACAAATTTAAATATTTATGAGAAAATTAGAGGAAATCTCTTCGATTTGATGGGAAAAAACACATGATTTGTAGGAATCATTCACCAGTTTTTATAATTAGCGATCAGTAGTTCTGCCATTCCTTTCCTTTTGCATATCATATCTCATGTCTGATCCAAATGTGATTCATTGGTTTTTTGTGTGTTGTTTTTCAGTAATTTTCTCATAACATAACCCTCTGATAGTAAAGAATTTTTGGTAATTTACTTAAAATTTATGGCAATTCTTATCGCAACTCATTCTTTAGTCAAAGTGTTTCACGTTTTGTGTTCTCACTTCTAATATTCAATACTATTTTTCTCTGGTGTTGTTGTTCTGGTTGTTTGTAAGACTAACAGCACAGAACACAATGGCGTTAATGTCTGATCATTATTAGAGAGTGAGAGAGGAGTCAAACGTTAGTCTATTCCTGATGTGATGTCTGATTGAATGGAAAGGGAAAGAAAGCGTCAATTGTTAGACACATTTCAGTGTAAAAGTCAAACACTAAATGTTTAGAGAGAAATACAAAATTAAAACTACAGTCGAAACAAATTATTTTGCACTCAAAACATCATTCGTTGGATAAATGGATAAAAAGGAAAAATTTAATTCGCTTTAAGTAAATGTCAAATATTTTTTGATATGAATTAAAATTAATGAGAAATAAATACGATTTTTATTAGAGATTTTGATCGAAGGTTAGACTTATTCAACGATTGGACTCATTATTCACAATATCTATGCTTTAAATATTAAGGAATAGACGTTAACGATATTTTCCTGTGCGCTCACAAATGTTAGTCATTGTTATCCTATCCCTACCCGAACTCATTTGTGGGCTGACTGTAGACAGAGTGTGTGTTTCTCTCGATATACACCAGAGATATATTGAAGGGGAGATCAATTGGAAAGGGAGACGAACTCAACGATTAAACTACTGTTATATCCGACACTGAAAAGCAAAGTATGATTCGTATGATTCATCACTTTTGATGCCTTTAAAAATGTTAAGAGAAGTTCTATACTAATACTGCTCCACATCAGAGGCGATCGATGGGTTCATTATCGAGAGTGTAGTTTTGGTTTTGGCAAGTGCTTATTGGCAGCACAGGTCCACTATGACTGTGCGTTTTGATCTCTGATTTTTTTTTCGGCGCTTTTCTCACACAAAGTGGGTGGAAATCAGGCCATTGTCTAATACAGAGACAATTGTGTACACAAAAAATATGATAATCAAACATTTCAATACACCCGAGTATTATTCAACGTATGCACTGGTGTTGTGGGTCTGCATTTGAACTGTACTTCACTCATAAAATAGTTTGGGTGAGAATTTTGGCTAACATTCAAAAACCCAGAGAACAAGTGTTTCGGCTTAACACAAATCCAGTGAAAGTTTTGTACATTTCTATCAATTTTTATCAAACTATCGATAAATTGAGTGCAAAACCTTAAATCATTTCTTGAATTTTAAATTTAATGTCAAAACGGTTTCAACGAATAATAAATATATGATTAGATATTTTACATAAAACTCTGTAAATATATTGAAGGCAAAGGAATTCAATATATTTAACTCATAAATAATTGGTTTGAGATCCCGATCACAGAATTGAGAGGAAATTCTTGATATCAATAAGAAATGGCTCACGAATTAGATTTTATGATAGATTAGAAGATGAAAAATATGACAAAACTTTTTATTCAATTTTTCTTCGAATACTAAATCGTTTTCTCAATTTTTTTGCTTCAAATACTATCTCTTTAAATACAAGGTATCCATTCGTGACATAGACTTCATTTATTATAATACAAAAACTACTGGAAATGTCTTCCAGTTATTGAAAATTTGATAAAAGAAAAGAAATTTTAAACATCAGAAGCGCTCATCTCTTGTTCTCTCTCTCTCTCTCTCTCTCCCCTCTCATTGATTCTTTTATAAAATTTTTGAATAAAATATCGATTAGAAAATAGTATATGAAAAGTATAAATAACTTTTGCTGATAACTAGAAGTAAACTAAAAATTATCCTAATATTGATTCACGTTTTTTATCTAAAATTAGTTGAAATAAATATTTTCTTATTTATGGCTCTATTTTGAGAGATAAGAGCAAAGATTCGTAGGTTTGTCTAAACTTATCTAATATTTATTTGGTTAATATGAATATATTGGATCCGAAACGGAGGCTAAACTGTAAAACATGACAAATGGTCTCAAAACATGACTTTTCATAAAAGTCATGTCTATTTCATCGACAAATTTGATAGGAATTTGAAATACTATTTCTCTAATAATATTTACGAAGAAATAAATACACTTAATATGCATTTCGTGTTTCACTTCAAAACTTTTGGGCAAATCCTTAAAACGGGTTATAAAAAGAGTAAGTTATTATCAAAAATTGTTTATTATTATTGCATAAGATTTATGTCTGGCCTTAAATATGCGGATCAGTTTTCCTAATCTCTTAAAACAATATTGAAAAGTAAAGAAAAACTATCCGAACATTAATTGAATTTACACTAAATATACTGTTGTTTTCAAACTTGTTTTACCTGAACTTAATTTTAAAGACAATATTCACTTTGATTTACATTGAATTTAACTTAACTTTAAATTAGTTTTCAAGTCTGAAGTCGTTTAAGTTATTAAATATAAGATCAAAATAATAATAATAATATTTATCTCGTTTTTCAATTGCAAGTTCCAATTGTGCTCATAGCCAGGTATTGGTTAAGCTTATTATTAATTTTGTTTTGGTTTTGTTAGTAAAATCTGGAGCACTCGATTAGGAAAGGAGTTGTTGCCATTGCCAGAGCTCTGCCACTATTTGACACATTTTTCCCAATTTTTGAATTATAGCCAACACTTGAAAATTAATTCGATTAGAAATTAGGGGAAAAAATGTTAGAAAAATTACTAATTTAATCAATAAATTCAAAAAAGGGTTTAAACCTAAAAATTAAATGAATAAATCAAATGAAGTGTTCATTAATTTTCGGCGTTTTTCAGACGCGCCTCAAATGCAAAACTGAAGCCAATATTATTTTTTACATTAAAAATAAATATATTTTTTCTTATTATTTATTGTTCTGTTAAATGAAAAATCAGTCCATTTTTTTGACTATTTTTCTTTCCTTTCAATCGTTTACTCAAAGGAAGTAATAATTCATGAATTCTATCCAATTATTAACTGTTTTATTGTTTGACTTCAAAATGAAATATAAGTTATATTTTATAACTTAAGAGATATTTAGATCATTACCGCTAACAACTCAATCGATTGTTAATAATAATCTTGGTCATTCTATTTAGGACATACAAACAATTTGAACAAAAGTAAAAAAAGTTTATTAAAAAAGTGAGCACTGATATAATGAACTCGTTTTGTTGTCATATACTCTGAGTGTTAATCAGAGAATCGAAACACTCATTGAATGTGAAAATCATAAAAAGTATAAATTTTTTAGAGACAGAGACCGGACGTCGAAATTATCCATAATTCGCTTTTTGTCATAAAAAGCAAGAGAAATGTCGTCTTTTGGGTTATTGACGAAACAGTAGTTATATTCTGTGCTAAGAATCTCATGTCATATAAAGAGTATATTTTTCTTATATTTTTATGAATCGTATGAAGAATTGGCGGACGTTATAGTCGAGTCGTTTTTGATATCTAACAATCAGCTCCGGGTTAGTGAGTACTGACACCCAAACATCAAACAATTCATCGGTGCATTCAATAGTTGATGAAAGTGGTTGTGCTCTCATATAATATCCTTTATATTCCATAAGAATTTTGAAGTTTTTATATAAAGATTTTGTAATTTTCATAAATTCTGTGACAGCAGTGGTCGTAATGAAAGTGTGTAGGGGTAGGAAAGTCAGTGACATAAGCCAAAGACACACTAATGAGAATTTCATAAGAGAAAAGTGTATTTTTGCTCAGATAATCATAAAAACATATCTCACCCAAATATAAAGGGATAGGCAATAGACAAAAGTGAATGAGAAAGTACTGCACCCATGAATGAAAAGACTATGAGTTTTGACTTTTCCCTCTCTCAGTGAAGTGCTCGCAAGAGAAGTCAACCGTCTTATGAGAAACGACTAGATTTTTGGCATCGAATATGATTTTTCCAAAAATCTTTACTAAAAAAAAAAGATATAAATCTCTGAAAAAAAGTCTGAGACCCGAACCCAAAGAAATATTAAGTATGAGATGATATGAAGCGATCAACGAAACAATAATAATAATAATAATTTAGTTTCATATATATTAGTGTATATTTCTTTTGTTTAGTCACTTATTTTTGAGAAAATACTACAAATAGTGAACACAAAAGAACTTTCTTTTTGGCAAAACTGTTATTTTTATCTCATTTTCTCATTGACTCTCAAAAGTCGTAACTAAACTCATTGTGAAGTTTACTCTAAGGATATTTAGATCAGATAATAAGGTTTTCTCTTAATTATTAAATTAACTTAAACTTGAATTTTGAAAAACTGAGGAAATTTTTAGAGAAAAAATGTAGTAAATCTGAGACACATTTAATGTTTTCTTCAGTGTTTAAGTGAATATAATTTTTATGGGAATTTCTCTCTCTTTTGGTTTCGTTTCGTAATTGAAGACAAATAAAAATAAATTAACAATTTTTGTCAGTTAATGGAAATACAAAAGTTATTACAATATTTGAGTCATTTATTCAATAATATTATATTTTCTAATAAATGGTAAGCATTGAGAACGAGTTCACTGATTCGGATGTCCTTCAAAGTAATATTTGCGCAAATTTTTGAGAAAAGAAAAAAATGGTTCAGATTTTCTGACATAACCTGACATAAGCCTCGGTTCAGTGGAGAACACTCTGTTATGAAAGGCCTGTCTATTATGGATGACTAAAGATTCACAGCCTATGATGTATTGTTCTTCACTACAGACAACCATCCAATTGGTCCCAGAGTTTGGAAATTCATATTTAGGACCAAAAATTGTTTTCAATAAATAACTCGACTTATGAATAGTTGAAGAGATTTATGACATATTCTCTCAATTTTCTCATTTTGTTGTGAGAAAAGATCAGATAAACAGAATATATGGCTATAACTCAATCCTACGCCCGTTCCTCAGTGGCAACACATCCCACTTCTTAGGTCTCTTAATCGACACCTTATAGTGAGAACAGTTGTGTCAAACAATCGACAAATATTTAATGATATGTCACTGAATATATTGTCTGAATCGCCGGAGGCTTTAATTGTGAAAATCATTTCCGATATATTCATTCGACAATAAAACTAAAATATATTTCAATAATAAACTCGACTAAAGGGAGAAACAGTTAGCAGTGAGTGGGCACTGCTTTTGTGCCAACAAATGACAAATCGATATAATGAAAACGAGCACAAACTAAAGTATATGCGAAAACCCATCTGTGATGTTGTGATCTCTAATGTCTCTGAATTTATCAAATGATTTAGAAATTTCAAATGCAATGGTTTTCGGCGACCAGAAAATGCATATCTCAAGGGGACAGACGACACGACTCAGTGCCTACACTTGTTCTGTGCTGTATATTTCACTATTAAAGTGTGTGCCTTTGCTGTGACACCAGTCAAGGGTCGGACTCTGTTTTGGAAACTCAAGTGTTAAGATTCCCATCATTAGAGCCCATAAGTTATATAATATTTCGATACTGACATACATTGAGTGCAATAAATGGTCGAATGCGTGCGAAGGAGTTTTGTTATCACTGGACATACAATTGTTTCTTCTTGTATACTATCTTAAGGGTTATGTACTCTTAAACTGTAATTTCCTTACCATAAGAGTCATCAGAGAATAAGTTTTGAATAATTCCTTTTTCTAATCATTAATTCATCGGAACTTTTGTTTTGTATTCTCAAACATATAATTATTTTCTTTTCCCAAATGGTTTTTATAACTTTTTTTTTATATTCAAAAGTAGTTCACAAAGAATTTCTCATTTATTTATTTAAATTTCATATTTTTTATATAACTATTTTGTTATTTGTTTTTCTTTATTCGAGGAAATACGGTATAAACAAATTTATTTAATGTAATAAAAATTGAATAAAAATTACTAAATTTATGGCTCATTAATCACAGTAACTGTTCATTAGTTCGTCATATTTTAGAGCACAGAATAGCTACTGATTCCAAAGTCAAGAGCGAAAGAGTGAAGCACTGAATATATTGGAAAATATGAAAACCAACGCTAAACTTAACTAAACTAAAAATATTCTATTATTTTGTGAGAAGTATTTTTCATTCATTCATGAATTCATTCTTCGGCGACATTTGGTTTTTCTGGTCTCTTCTCTGTGAAACTGTTCACAAGCACTGGTCTATTGTCTATGTGTTGGCCCCGAGTGTAACAGCACGACAGCCAATACCCATTCATAGCCATCGAGGCTTGACTTCAGTACTTCAACTGATATTCTTTACGGACCTGAGAGCTAACACGTCGGGAACGTTGAGGCCCGGACTCGCATTGTGGTGGACAGAGTGAGTACACACGTATAAGTCGGCACTAAATTAATTCAAGTGTGAACAACACAACAACAAAAGGACATTATTATTAAGAATACTCTGAGACGGACTCCCATTTAAAGGAAGGAACCCCTCCGTCACTCTATGACCCTATTCTTAGGACAATAGCTATGATATGAATATATTGAATGCAAGAATCACTAAACGAGTATCGCATGAATGAACCTCAAATGGAAGGACACTCTTAAGGACAGAGTTAACCATATTTAAGAAACTCTCCTCTTTTCGTCTCTAAATAAACTTTTGCACAAAACTATTGCCAATGAATGCAGTCTTTTAGCTAAAAGTCTTTTATGACATATAATTCAGAGAATATATAAAAGTACTCAACTCTGGATCTAAAAGACAGGACTCGAAGATGAAGAAAAAATGGGCGCACTTGGCGTCTAAGAAATCAATACTTATGAGTGTGTTATGAATGCAAAGGGAATAAACGCCAGGACTGCACACCTTTTCTGGCGATAAAAACTCAATTTTATTGATTTCAAAATTGACTTTAATTGCAAATAATTTGAATATAGAAAACTGTTATATTATGTCTGTCCTTCGCCTACCATTCCTTTCAATTAAAAAGAATTGCTGAGGAATGTCTCAAAAAATATAAATCACAACTTAATGAGCTTAACATTTCTTTTTCTCCAAGTTTACCATCAAATTTAAAGCTCTTTGAAATTAATTCAGTCAAATCCTGGGCTTAAAAGAAGTGGCTATTCATGGCTTAGAACTGCACCTAAATTCTGTGCTAAACATCTGTTATTAAAGAGATAATCAAAAGAAGAATTCACTCTTAGGAGACATTGTATACCAAGATATCGATCGCTTAAATAAACTGAATATCAATTGAATGAATGAAAATTGTTTCGACTCTAATAGAGATCATTAAATGTGATAAAACGTATCACAAATTATATGAATCGAGAAAATTATATTCACAGTAAGACTAGATATAAGTCAATAGTAAAGCAATCGATTATTTTGTCAGTAATTTTATTTAAGACTATTATATATTCTGAGCCTCATTTGAATTCACGCCCGAAATATACGCTAAATAGAAGATATCAATTTTGGCCCAAAAATCGTTTAAACGCCAATAATAACAGAATCTGAAGAAACAAAATTTTCAATTTTCAAAATACAATTTATAAGGCGTTGGTTTTCAGGTGCACTTGTGCTGTGCTGTCTTGTGCTGTGCTGGCGATTCTAAAGCAATCAGTTGTTTGCGTTTAGGTGAGTACTGCCACTGGAAACTAAGTAGTTTTCTTTGCATTTAAGCTCAGAATAATCAGTATTTTTTTGCTTTTTTCCTGGCGATCAGAAGCGCTCATCTCTCTCTCTCTCTCTCTCTCTCTCTCTCTCTCTCTCTCTCTCTCTCTCTC
>JAQFZL010000210.1:0-19924 GCA_034695685.1 Galumna lanceata
ATTTGTTTGTATGAATTGTCGACTATCTGTATGTCAAATACGGTAACCAATGCGCCAACTCATGAGCTCTTTTGTCCAATCATTACATCTAAACATTACTAAAGATTGCATTAAAAAACACTTTAATTCTATATTAATAATAAATTATAATAATAACAATTGAAGTGAATTCACAATCTTTTATAGTATAAACTTTTATACAAATATATTACAAAAACGAAAGTTTTATTCAAAAATTGGAACAAATCTTTTTATTGATCACAAAATCCTATAATTATTCTCAAACTATTTTACAAGTATTTCAACACTTTTTTTAAAACAAATGTTATATAAAAGTTACCTCTTGTGAACTCATTTCACTAATTTATGGATTTAATTTTCATAAGAACTAAATCTAAAATTATTTGTATATAAAAACTCTTTTGTCTTAAAATGGTTACCAAAGAAAAAGTTTAGTTAAAAAGAAAAGAATTTATCCCTTTTCACCCCTTTTATTATTTTAATGAAATCTTTTTCATTTGAACTTCATTTAGATTACAAGTAATAAAACTCATTGGTTTTCAACTATGCTTATCTATAGAATGATCTTGGTTACCTAAAGGAATTAACCACTCCTTTGACAAATAAGAGTCATATCATTAAATGTTTGGAAGTAAACCATTTTATTTCAATAGTTTTATTGGTTTTAAAACTCTTGAAATTATATCTCAAAAGAATATTCTTTGTGTAAAAACATTTGAAATTAAAATGAGTTTTTCTACAAATGTTTTAAATATTATTTCCATTTGAAATAAATGAGTGAAACAAAACATTTGTAGTAAAATCTAATGAAAATATAGAAAAGTTAAATCCATATCATTCTTAAGCAAAAGTTGTGTAAAAGTGTTGGAAGTGATCGATAAAAATCAATAAAACATCTGAATGTAGAGGTATTGGCAAAAGTAATGAACATTTGATTGAAGGGCTATCCGTCCCCTAACAGGTCTGTCATATGTTATGTTTCGTCACAACAACTGGTTTTGTTTACATGCGTTCAATGGATGACATATTCGACGTCAATAACACATAAACATAACAAAAGACATTGAATTAAATGTTTTCAGAATTCAATTATCATTAGTTATCAAAGATTTAATTCGTTCACTAATAATGAAATTTAGATTTTAATTCACTTTACGTCAAACAATGCGAAGAATTAGTGAAAACAGTTATGAATCGGTTGGGATTACCGTTAACTTCGAGTCCGGATCCCATCACTCCTTATTATTGAATGGTTTAAATGAGTTGCGATCAAAGGGTCAGTTACTCGACGTTACATTAATTGCCGGCGGAACCAATGGTCGTAAATATGAGGCCCATCGGGTGGTACTGTCCGCCTGTTCCGACTATTTTAAGTATATCTTAATTTTAATGATTTCTTAATTTAATCTATTTTTATGATTAGAGCGATGTTTACGGATCAGGTCTTTATGGAAACTCAACAAAAAGAGATTGTTTTGAATGGAGTGACAAATGAAGGTCTCATTTATTTAAAAATTAGAGTTAATTTAAATTTAATTAAAATAATAAATTAATGTTTTAGGACTTCATTATATCCTTGAGTTTGCGTATACCTCACGATTGGCTCTCAATTTGTCTAATATTCAGGACGTGTTGTCGACCGCATCTCACGTTCAGATGCAAGACGTGGTTCAGGCCTGTAGTGAATATTTAGAGGAACAGATAATTATCGACAATTGTGTGGATTTGGCCACAATTGCAGAAACATATTCTTTATGGCAATTAAGTAAAACAGTCTATCGTTTCATTTGTTCAAATTTGTTGGTCTTCTCCCGAACTAATGAATTGCAACGACTATCTGTCCATCAGTTAAACCGAATCCTTGATTGTGATTATCCGGTCGACTGTTCTGAAAGTGATATCCTTTCAATTGTCATGAAATGGATTGAATTCAATTTTGCCGAAAGAGTTCAATACTTATCTCATTTGTTGCGATTCATTAACTTTAAAGAAATAACTAAAGAAGACTTATCTAAACACTGGAATCAAATTCAACAGATCTTAAACGAATCCACGGCTTGTGTTACATATACTAAGTTATTCTCTCAAAAAGATTACAAGTCTCCCGAAGATTCCAATGTCTTAATCAATACTCGAGGAATGGAATTAGCCATCATTAAAGTCGGAGGTAAGACATTAAGACATTAATTCAAATAAAATATTTAATATTTAATCAAAATTTATGAACAATAAGTAAATCCTATATACAAGATATCAATATTTGTTGAGAATTTTTGTCAATTGAAGTCAATTACAGTAATTAAAGCGAAGGTCTTTTTATGAATTTAAATCTTGACTATAGTTTTGAGAGCAAAAAGTAATATCTTTTATATTAAATCAAACAAAAAAGACTATAAAAGCGAATCAAATGTTTAAATAATTTAATAAAATATAATAAATTCAATTAAATATTAAATAAACGAAATTTGAATTAAATTAATTTAGCGCTGCTTTAAATGGAAGTGTAAAGTGTTTGGAGGACTTGTTTTAATGTTTGATTTAAGCAATAAATAAATATTTAATTCAATTTATTTAAATAATTTCTCGGATTTCAAATTCTTTGAATACTTTATAACTTAATTGAATCTTTTGACACAATTGTTGGCAATTCATGAAATCGGGTCAATTTTATGCCTATATTTTACATGACATCATATGAGTGGGCATTCAATCACTTATGACTTCAAATTAATTTCAATGACATTCAAATCACTTAATGTTCTTAAGATCTAAAAGATATTAAATTAATTTTTCATATGATTTCAAAGGATTCAATAATTCCGGTGTCACTAATGAAATCACTTACTATTTGGAGAGTGAAAAGAAATGGAAATATTTATCAAGGATCCCTCATGTGGAACAGTGCAATTTTGGTCAGATATATGACAACTCTATTCAATTCTTTTTTTTTTATTTTAATTTTATTTTCTTATTCTAAAACCATAGGAAGTGTTGTCCATAAGAACGAACTATAGTAAGAACTTTTGATTCCATATTTTACCAGAAATTAATTAATTACGTGTTTAGTGTAATCGGCGGATGTTTTAATCAAAGTTTAGAAGAAGACGTCCATCCCTTTGGTTTTAGATATAAACCAAACTGTAATAATTCCAATTCTTGGTCGACAATCGCACCGATGCATCGCGAGAGGTGTCGCTTTACATTACTAGCCGTTGATAACTATCTCTATGCAATCGGAGGCGTTTCTGAAACAGAATTTCCTCTCATTGATGACGAACTGTACACATCCGGTGAGGTATATGACCCCAAAGCTGATGAATGGATGCCAATGGCAAGTCTTCCGCTTTGCAATCGTTCACAACACGCGGCCGTTGCTTTCAATCACTTTATTTATGTTTCGGGAGGTTTAGATCAGGATATAGTTCTTAAAGATCTGATTCGATACAATACTTTGACTGATGAGTGGGATTCCAATATATCTGCAATGCTCTGCCAAAGAGCTGACCATTCAATGATTGCTTATAACAATAAGATATATGTGATCGGGGGTTGGTTTGAAGACAATCTCACGGGAATGAGAGTTTTGGTCAATACGATCGACTGTTATGACATATCTGTCGATTCGTGGACTGTTGTGGGAACGATACCAACTCCTCGCTATCACGCGGGTGTTGTCAATAAGGGATCTACACTTTATATAATTGGAGGCTTCCATTCGGACAACACTTTCGACAGGGCTTCCGGTTTGATAGAGTCATTTGATTTAGTTAACCACAATTGGAATCATAGTCCCGATGATTATCCTCAAGACATTTGGGAACACCATTGCTGTACTCTATTTGTGCCTAAATATCGCGACGACTTAGTCGTTAGCACTCAGAAAATGTAATGCATTTATCATTAATTTAGTTTTCAATTAATTAATTGAATTCTGATTTCAATTCATTATTTCAATTATAGAAAATCAAAATTTTTAAGTTATTTATTATTAAATATTAAATCATTACTTTTTTAGACATCATTTTCTTAGAACTTGTATTGAATTGAATTGAATTGATTTCATATTAATATTTTAAGATTTTATTAATCAAAAGCGCATTAAAATAATACTTAATTAAAAATTCTTCACTCGTTTTATACTTCTTATCGATTGTCTGATAATTGAATTAATTTATTGTTTTATAATATAATTGCGATTTAAAAGTATTTTTTGTTAACAATTTTATGGGAATTTTCACTCATTTTAAGATTTTCCTTTAATTAAGAGTAAAGGCTAATGGAATAATTGTAAGAACAACCTTGCTCACTTACCTCAATTAATAATTGAATTCTAAAATTTTAATATTTTTTTCACATATTATATGAAACAAAATTTGAAAAAAAAACGCCTAACATTTGTGATGTCAAGTTATATGACCTTCGCATAGAAATTCAGTTCATTAGGAAATCGATTGGGAACTGATTTTTGTCACTCAATTTGTTTATATTTTCATTTGATTACAATTATTGATTGAATTGAATATCCTTTCATTCAAAGCATTATCACTAAAAACAGACGAATCATTTAAATATTGAAATAACTATTTATTACTTATTTATATAATCACTACTTTTATACAAATAATCAAAAAAACTATCAAAACTCTAAACTCTTTGTAATAAAATTCTTGTCAAACTTGAAAAGCCATTAACTGAGCCGTAATGAGCTATATTGAGCTAGCTAATTAAATATTAACAAGGAAGTTTTCTTT
Organism: Galumna lanceata; assembly: GCA_034695685.1. Classification (NCBI taxonomy): domain Eukaryota; kingdom Metazoa; phylum Arthropoda; class Arachnida; order Sarcoptiformes; family Galumnidae; genus Galumna; species Galumna lanceata. The sequence continues at coordinate 4,773 of JAQFZL010000210.1, forward strand.
AAACCTTATTTTTCATTTATTTTCCTTATTTTCCTTAAGTTTTTCCAAAAACCCATTAAATTAAAGAAATTACTTTTTAGACTGAATTCTGTGAAGAACCCATTCTGATAAAAGTTCAAGGATATCTTATCAAATACACCCTTGATCATCTTTAATAGGATAAACAATGTTTTTTGATTAAGAGATTTATCGATTTGTGAAAAGCAAGTGAGTAAGTAAAGCAACAAAACTCATTTCAGATCATTTGTTGATCTTTTATTGATTTACTTTATTTTTATTAAAAGAGTATTGAATGCCATAAAAAGTGCATAAATTTGGTCTAAACTTAATATAAATATACAACGAATTAATATCTATAAAACGTCACTATTTTTGCAAATGAATTGACTCGAAGTAAATATAGTTTTATTGGAATAAATTAATAAAATTTGTTAAAAACTTGAGATAAAATTCAATTTGCGGTTAATTTGTGTTATAAAATAGGATTCGTCTGTAGTTGTAATCACTTGATGTGAGTCTGTGTTGAGTGTAAGTCATGTGTCGTTTAGAAAATATCTGTCTTTCATTTGGTATTTAATGCTGTAATGTATGGAAGAATTGATAAAAATGGCTGAAATCTATTGATATAAACAATGGTTTGTTTTGATGTTAAAGAAAATCAAAGAATTAGTTATGAAATAATGTGTTTTAATTGTTGTCATTCATTGAGTGCATGAAATTGTCGTTCAATTATTTAAATAAAATGTTTGATTTAAATCTGTTTTTTTGAATTCAATTGATTTGTTTATTTGTGATCAACAAAAGCCATCATTTGTTCTCTTCTATAAGACTTATTTTAAGATATAATGGGTGCCAAACAGAGCACTAATCAGTCGTCGACGAGTCCTTCGCGTGTTCTTCAAAGTAACGGTTCTTCAAGTGGTCATCACAACCACAACGCAATGGCCTCCACTTCTGTTGCTTCAAACGGTCGGTCGAACAGCACTCGAGTCAACGGCAGTCAAAGCAGTCATAACTCTAACAGTGATATTATCCAAACCAATGATTGGCGGCAAAGGGCTCGCAGTTTGTCCAGTGTTCTCAACGGATCCCAAACTAATGGCAACGCTATTCATGTGCCACAAATCCATTCGAGTTTTGGTCTTTCGGCGTCTCCCGATTCGGACACTTCGACAGAAGACAACATTTCGTTTGGAAGAGTATTTTCTGCCCATTCATTACCCGTTCAATTGATTTCATTTAATGGTAAGTCTTCTCTATCTTTACATTTGTTTTAAACATTAAAATCCGATTCAAATGTTTTTCAATTAATTTTTAATCAAAAGTTTTATAATTTTTTTTTTACAATAAATTGAATGTTTGATAGGAATTAAATGTCCCGTTTGTTCGAAGTTTGTATTACCGGATGACGTAGAGTGTCATTTGGTTATGTGTCTTACCAAACCCAGGATCAACTATAATGGTATTATTGTAAAGAGTCTTTGTTTTTAACTAATATTTCAATTAAATATTTAGAGGATATGTTAACAGAAGACAAGGGAGAGTGCGTTATCTGTTTAGAAGAGCTGATCAAAGGAAATACTATCGCAAGGCTTCCATGTCTTTGTATATATCACAAAAGGTATTCCTAATTTCAAATTGTTTTCAATTTTCTGATAATTTAATCTTGTTACAGTTGTATCGATGCCTGGTTTGAAGTGAACCGGTCCTGTCCGGAACACCCCTCAGACTAAATGTATAGAAAGTGTCATTCAGTTGTTTTTTATTCAAATGCTTTTTAAGTTTCTATTAATTTTATAGAAGAGTTATAATTGATTTAATAATAATGAATAGTTTTTAATATTTTAAAGTCTTATATCGAATTACGAGACATTTTTGCAATTTTGAGTCAATTTTCAGTGATTTTACTTCGACTAATGAACTGATTATCTCAATATAATTGCATCTCATCCAAGAAAATGACAAATATTTTGTGCAATAATTGACTAAATATATATACATATTGAATGCTCTATTGGATAGCACTGGTCCGGCCGGATAGGACCGGCACTGGTCTTATTTCTGTGATCCGCATCCCCTGATCTTATGTGTAATCGTTTTTTTTAAAATTCAATTTCTAATTCAAAACACTCGCGAAGAACAGCACTTTTGTTGATTACTTGAGTGTATAAAAATAACAGTCTTCTGTTGTGCAGTTTCTGTATTTAAGCCAACCATTGGATGCGACCACACTTTGGATTAATTTGAAGGAATTTGTCTTTTTTACAAATCAGATGCAATTATATTATATTTGAAATGTAATCCAATTCTCAAATTGAGTTACTCTTTGGATTCGATTTTAAGTCAAGTAATTCGTTAATAAGAGCTCACAATTAATTATAGTTTTAATAATCAGACAAAATATATACCAACTAAAAGATGTTCAAAGTCTCAACTAAACTGTGCTTAACTTAACTTTCAAGTGCTTTACTGTCAGCTCGGAATACAATTTTATTATATTTAATTCAATGTCTTTCCAGTGAATTACTGCACAATTGTTGACATTTATTAGTATATTTTCGCAAATTTGTCAAAAAGTTGTTTGATTTGTTTGGCTTATAATCTGAACATTCCTTTTCTGAAGAGCTCTTATTTTAAAGAAAACATAAGATTGGTTTTAACTAAAATTTATTTTAATAACTGAGTTAACGATAAGTGTCTATCATTTAAACTTGAAATTTTCAATACTATGTTTGTATTCATCTTATATTTGTTTTCTATTGTGTTTTCAATCATTAAATTCAATATTTAGTTCTATTTTTAAAACTTATTTTCGTATAAATTATGGTGTTTTAAAAGTGATATAATGGCCATACATTCCATTTCATTTGATTTCATTTAATTTTTAAAATTAAGAATTTATTTAACACTTAATGAGTTGCCATACGTTTGAATTAAACGAGAATTAGTCCTTTGTATGTGAGTTCCCTTTAAATATATTTTTAATTATTTTTAAAAATAAGATTTGATTCACGATTAGTGTAATTATAGGCTATTGTTTTAGTCTTTAATTTATTAGTTATACCACTCTTAGAGTTAAGACGAGTTATTAATCATTGATTAGGTTTGCGATCCATTATATTCTATAATAATTTGAGTGTCTCCTCATGTTTTGACAAATATATTACATAATATGTAGACGTATTAAAACGTGAAGCACTGAATATGTTGTGTTGGGCACAGAATTGTTGAGCTTAAGCTTCAAATTGAAGTCAAAGTCATTTATGGGATAAGCAAATGGACATCTTTTTGACAAAAATTGTGTAAAAATCATTCATTGATTCAAATGAAAGTTTTGGTTGCGTTCAGAAACTGTTTGACAGCCTTTCCAACCAAATATTGTTTATCGAAATAATTCATCCGAAAAAATATTTAAAAACAGTTTTATTAAAAACATTAAATATTTTTTATAAAATGTAAGAAATTTGAAGAGAAATATATATATATATATATTAATTGCATTAAATGACATAAACGACAAAAATTTGTTTAAATATTGAAATCTAATCTTAAATAATAATAAAATAAAAATTATTTAATTTTAGACTTTTATTATTTTTTGTCAAAAAAAGTTTAATTAAAATTAATGACTAAAATAAACAAAAAAAAATAATTATTGAAAAATATGGTGCCATTGATTGTCATTGTCAGTGATTGGTCACTGGCAAAGACAGTGCTACTGCCAGTTCACTGCTAGTGTTAGTGTCAATTCCAAAGTCACAGAAATTAGAAAAGTGGAAAACTTTCACGATTTCCTCATTTGAGTCAAACGATTAAGGGTTAGTTCTAATATAGTTAAGTACTTTTGGGACTCGAAATTCAAGACAATTCAAATAATCTTTCATTTATTGCTCTCAAACCAGTGATGAATAAAAGATGATTAAAAGTAAACTAAAGAGAAATGGATTTGGACTCAGGAAATGTTTATGGAGTGAACGGAAATTTATTAATCATAGAATCCACACTCAATTGATTTATTAAATGCTTATATTTTGAGTGGAAAGTATCAGCTTTTATGCAGTGCTATCATTTTAAAGAAGTGCTCATCCCTTCAATGCGATGAAAATTTTAGATAATTACCAAAAAAAAAGTTAAAAATTGGATAAAATAATAGATAGAAAGTTGTTGTTATTCTTAAATGCATTCCTAATGTGTTTTCACATATAATACATATCAAAGTAAATATATATAAATAGGGAATCGATTTCCAAATGAAGTTATTTATTGAGTTCTTAATATCTTTACTTTTTTTCAAATGTATTCTATGATTGCTTTGATTGAAGATTTAACGATCAGTCAGTTGTGAGACGACAATCAAAACACAGTTAAATATTGTAATGAACTCTATGTTAGATAACATTGAACTCAAAACTAATGTTTTTCAGCGAAAAACATTTAGTTTGAAGAGTGAAAGAGTCATTTCAGTCTTGAATTCATTGATCCAGAGATGCATTGAATAAATACTATATATTTTATTTTATTTATTCTATGATTTTATTTATATAAAGTTTATATAAATTATAAACTAAAGAAAAGAAATAAAATTTCAATGAATAGAATCTTCTCTTATTATCGTTAGTTTGGGCTTCACTTCATTTAAAGTTTCAAAAAAAGGTTTTTAAAGAATTGGTTTTTTCTTCGCTTTTGAAAAGTAAATAAAGAGAAGCAGTGGTTGTATTGCTGTCATTCGTGAAACTTTCCCAGAAATGTTCAACCGTTGGCTCATAATGGGTCCAAACTTGAGTGCGACCACAAGTTTCAAGGACTTCAAACTTTTAGACTATACTTTAAAAGTACTTTAAAAGAGTGTTGTTGTGTGAGAGTTGGGGATTTAGACTCTGATTGAATCGGTGGTCGTTGTCCACCACTATATAATCATTTTATGAGAATAAACTCAAAGACATATAATTTCATTAGAAATATATACAACTTTTTCATTATTATTTTGTTTATATTTTATGGGAAAAACGCAATAAATAATCACAAAATTGTCGCTCAATTTAGTGAAGAAATATATGTTTTTTATCGGACGGCACTCTCGAAGTGGTTTAGCGCTTATGATTTCTTATGATTTTGTGCTCATATTTTCTTGAATTTAGTTTATCTTCTTTTTAATTGAAAAACTGCATAAGACGTGACATTTGTGCTTAAAAATAAGCGCTGAACTAAATATCGTTTCAATTCATTCCAACTTTTTATGAGTTTTGCTTTAAGTTATAAAAGAAATTCAACTCCACATCAGATAACTTTCAGATTAACGATGTATTAAATATACGGTAAAACTACACAATAATATTGCGCTTCAGTTCATTGAATCTATTTTTAGAAATCATAAAATCATAAGAAATTATTTTTGTTTCATAAGTAACCAAAAGAAAACATTTGATCAAAAAAAACTGTTTTCTCCAAAAGAGTGAACAGAATCTTAAGCTCTTGTGATAGATATGCCTCTAATTGAGACAAATAGAGTTCAATCTATCAAAAAGAGTCGTGTAATTCAATTTGGATGCATTAAAGACATTACTCTTTGCTTTAATCGGAAGTGAGTTTTCTTTTAATATCTAAAAAGTTGTCATTTCTGTGTTTGAGTCCTAAATAGAAATGGTTTGATTAGTGATGGCATAAGACTGTCCTTATTATTAAAGTGAACACAAATTCTAATTTAAAGCACTTTAAATGCACTCTTTAACCCAATTGTATGGTTTGTGAGCTAACGCTTCAAAGCAATACATCCCTTAATTGCAAATCAAAGATAAAAACAAATTATTTGAATTTAATAGAAATGCATTCATTTGACCTCTAATACAATGCAATTATATCCAGAGATGGCCAATGGTTTGAGTCAAGTCCTTATTTTCAAGTATTCTTTTGCAGTACTTTTAAACCCCAATTTTTCACTCCAATTGTAAACAAAACATCTATTCTTTCATTAGTTATAAAAAGAGTGAACACTCATTAATGGCATCAAATCTCTCTCTAAACTCTATAACACCAAAAATATTGTTTTTGTTTTAAAGAATAGGTTTTGTTTTTTTAAAGAAAAAATCAATTTTTTTATTCATTAATCAAATATTATTACAAATTCAAAGTTTTAACGAAATACAACTCTTTTTTGTGATCACCAAAACTGAGCACAACTTTTGGCGTTTAAGTGATTTCAGACCCAATTTTATATTTAAAAAGAATTTTTTTGAGGCGTTTTTCCCTTCGCTTTACAAACCTTTCGATAGTAAACATAATTAACAATATTTTCAATATATTTGTGAAACAATGAATGAAACGATGATTTGAGTCTTTAAAATGTGATGAAATGATGAATGAAAACACGAATCAAATAAATTAAACTAAATTTGTTGTAAATCGCAGTCGGGTTTCGATTTGTGGCAAATCAGTTGAAGCACTTGTCGGTAATTTTTTCATTTTATGGTGTGCTTCGGCGATGGCGAGAGTTGCTTGGTGAACTTTACGATATATCTTTTCGCCTTCCAAAGTGTGAAAGACAAACATACCCTCACCGGTAGCGCAATGACGTCCCGCTTCAAACGTAAATTTGGTTAAATCCGAGCCTAATATTAAACCAATAAATGAATTAAACAAAGAATACATAGAAATGTGAGAAATGTTGTGCAGACCGTATCTCCTGAGAGCGGTAAGTGGCCAGGCTACTAATTTTAGCTTAGAGTTTGCGATATCCCACAAATAGATGTTTTCGTGCGTCACTTGTAGTAAACACTCCCCGAAGACGTCTAACTTTGAGTTAGGCATAAGATAGACGTGGAACTGTTCTTGCAATTCCTTCTGAATCCCTGGTCTCAACACATCTGGTTCTCCAGTGGCCAAACCTGGAGGTAAAAGAAGACACTCCTGTATCGCAAGTTTAACCCAATTGTCTGCCTCTAAGTCTAATTTTAAGCAAAATTTTGGTTAAATTTAGGCTCAAATCAATGAAGAGATGAATACCTGAGTCACAGGCGAAGCACTTATTGGTTCCGTCCGATAGGTTTATACTAAATGCATATTTACGACAAGTGTTGGGCAGTCGATAGATTGAGGACACGTTTGTTAATAGAGATGTCTTGTGATGTCCACCATTTCGGGCACTTTTTTCATCGAAGTATTTATCCAAACGAATGGGTCCTTTACTCGAAGCCCGACGTAAAACAATCCATCGTTTTTGCCAAACACTTATTGATTTACTTCTGACGCGAATATATCCCTGTTTTACGATATCAGTCAAATCTGTGGCCATATCTGACCACTACTGCAAACACTTCAGTCTCTTAAAGGTCTCGAGTTTAGGCTCGAGTCGAGCGAACACACAAACAGTCGGAGCGGTCGCTATCGCACTAACATTTGCGGACAAACCTTATGTCTGATTAAAGTGATGGTCAGTCCCGACAACACTCACATCAAAACACATATAATTAGTTTAAAACTAATTAATAATTAAAAACATTTAAAAGAAATGATAAACAAATGTTTGGTTCAATGTTTTGTCATTTTGTATAAAACCATTAATATCTGAATGTTTGCCATTTTGGTGAGATCTGAGCCCCTCTCAGGCAGTGAGCCATAGACTGAGCCATAGACACAAACATGTATTGCCAGCACTCACTCAGGCTATACGTAAACTAAGTATTATTGTTGAGCTCTGTTTTCGCCAAATTATAGCCTCCGGGCGCCAGTCCTGCAGTCAGTGCCAGTCCTTTGCAACCAATCCGGTGACGGAGAGAGAGTGCGCACAACCACTCCATTAAATTGATAGTTGTCTTTACATTGGAATTCAATTATTATCACTTCTCTAATGATCGTTTCCTCCACTTTGCCATCACTTGTATGATGACATCCAGTTCTTTAGAACCACTCCAACCACTGGAGGCATACATATCTCTCATTTCATTCGAACCCAAAGTTTAGCCAAAATTAATGCAATCAATACTCAGACCTATTATTAGGAAAAACTTTTTCTAAATATTTGAATGCATTCACAATATATTCAAATTAAGGAATAAAAAGAGGAAAGTCTTCTGAATATGCATTTCATTCCTTCAATCGTTTATCGATTCAAATGAATTCAAAGAAAAAATGAGTAGTTTTTGAATGAATTATAATTTTAATGAATGTATTAAAAAACAATTGAAAGCTTTGATGAAAAAATTTTAAGCTTTCAGTGAATGTAATCTTTCAGTGCTTTCGTTGTATTCAATCGTTTATATATTCATATGAAGTTTGAAAAGTAGTTCCTCTCAAACGATAATTGGAGTTCTCTCTGTTTAAGGATTCACAACTGAAACCACTTAAATGTGAGCAGACAAAGCACCTGTATATGTGAACCTGTCCACTCTCCACATTCTGTACACTCAGCACAGGTAGCATAAAGGCTAAACATATTTAAGCACAGGTTTATCCAAACATTTAAATGTTCCAAATATTTAAATTTGTTTTACTCAACAGATGTCTCACTATATCTTTTTGAAAATAAATTCAATTATTCATAGAAAACGTTACAATATATTACAAAAACTGACCCTATATTTTGAAAATAAATTTAAATTGTAATGAAATAAGTAAAGATTATATGACAAAACTTTTGATGTTTGCGTTACGCTGTTTGTGATTAAGCATAAAACGAAGTGATTTCAGCTTTAAATTTTTCACGTGTTTTTGTGTTGGATTTAATCAAATGTTATTTTAGAATATTTGTTGAAATTATTTCATATTTTGTTTAATTGTTTTTCATTGAAATTATGGCAAAACCGAAGAAAAATGTTAATAAAACTAAAATTACTGAAAACAAATCCGACAAAAATAAAGTCATCCAAAAGTCAAAAGAATTTGAAGACAAAAACCTTTCTTCTGAAGAAGATATCGATGAATCTGAAGAAGAAGACGATTCTGAGGAAGAAATTTCAGACGAAGAATCTATTTATGAATCAGAAGAAAATTCTTCCGAAGATGAGGTCATCGATAATATCAACGAAAATGTAATGAATTGTTTTTTCTCTTAATTTTGAATTTCTTTTTGAAATTACAGTTAAACCTCTGAATAGTGAACGCCTCGGGACTGAAAGTTTCGTTCACTAATGAGAGGTTTTCACTATTGAGAGGTTAAACTGTATTAAAAATAATTTGATTTTCAAAAAATTATTATTTTAATCCATTTATAGATAACTCTCGTCGATGTCAGTGAAGATGAAGATAATGACATCGAATCAGAAGAAAGTGATAACGATTTGAATGTTTTAGAAGAAAAAAGTGAAACTAAATCTGAAGTTATGAAGAATATAGAAATTGCGGGTAAAGTAGAGAACAAAATGAGTCCAAAGGAAAAGAGTAAAAATTTGGCCAAATTTGATGAATACGAAATCGATTCCTCTGGTGAAGAGGTGGGCTTTCCTTTGCTTTTGAACTCATTATTTGAATTTCTGTTGTTTTGTTTATTCTCAGGACTTAAGAAATACGATCGGAAATATCCCTTACGAGTGGTATAATGACTTCGAACACATCGGATATGACTTAAGTGGTAAAAAACTTATTAAACCGCCAAAAGTCGATGAAATGCAAGAATTCTTAAATAAAATGGAAGACCCATTATATTGGAGAACAGTTAAGGATCGTCTGACCGCTCAGAATGTAATTTTAACCGACACAGACGTCGATTTATTGAAGAGAGTGAGCAAGGGCAAATTCCCAGACCCTACATATAATCCTTACGAAGATTTTATTGATTTCTTCACTTATGAGAAAATGATTCATCCGGTGACTAATAGGCCCGAAACAAAGGCCGCTTTCATTCCATCCCTCTCTGAGAAGCGACAAATTAGTAAATTGGTTGCCGCCATCAAAATGGGTCGACTCAAACCTAAACCATCCAAACCTAAAGACGGACCCTTTGTTTTCTCTTATGATTTGTGGGAAAAACCAATCACTGAAAAGAATAAACGAATCGATCGCTATATACCAGCGCCTAAACTGAGGCCTCCCGGACATGAAGAGTCATATAATCCTCCCCCGGAATATCTATTAACTGACGAAGAGAAAGAAAAATGGCTACAAATGGAACCGGAAGAACGTAAAATAAATTTCATTCCACAGAAATTTACGTCTTTACGTCGAGTTCCGGCATATCCTAAGTTTGTCGCTGAAAGATATGAACGTCTGTTAGACCTCTATATGTGTCCGCGCGCTCGTAAACAAAGAGCTAACGTCAATCCCGAAGATTTAATACCAAAACTTCCACGACCTCGAGATCTGCAGCCTTTTCCTTCAATTCAGTCACTTATATATAGAGGACATGAAAATATCGTTCGTTGTATTAGTGTTGAACCAAACGGACAATTCATAGCATCCGGAAGTGATGACTGCACTGTCAAAATATGGGAAGTATTAACCACAAGAACAATAAATACCATCAAATTTAATGGTGCCGTCACTGATATAAAATGGTGTCCCGACAAGACTAAGTGTTTGTGTGCTATTGTCGTTGAGAAAGACCTCTATATTATAAATCCAAAAGTCGGCGACAAATTCATAACAAATGAAACAGATTTGATGTTTACAACACCTCAAGAAAGTGATGACAAACCGAAAAGCGAGTCAACAGACCATTCAGTGGTCGACTGGCAACTTATTGAACAGTCGGGAACTACTGAATGGCAAACAGGAATTCGAATAATTATTAAACATCGCTTCGAAATTCGACAAATTGTTTGGCATTTCGGCGGCGATTATTTCGCAACAGTTATGCCAAACGGAGCCAATAAGTCGGTGGCAATTCATCAGTTGTCCAAAAAGAAATCCCAGGTTTTTATCGACTATTTTTACTTAAATAATTAATTTAAAAAATCAAAGGTTCCCTTCAAGAAGTCAAAGGGTGTAATACAATGCGTACTCTTTCATCCTTCGCGTCCGTACTTCTTTGTGGCCACCAATAAAGCCGTTCGGGTCTACAATTTAGTTAAACAAGAGTTGACTAAAAAACTTTTACCCAATTGTAATGAAATATCGAGTCTAGCCATTCATCCGGAAGGTATGATTCAAAAAGTCTGACATATGTTATGAATTGATGGGTAAGTCAGTTGAAAGTCAATGGTTTTCAGGTTTTTCGAAAACTAATTCAAATCATTGCAAATGTCAGACAAACAGTGATTTATTGAATCGATTCAATTAAAATATTTTATTATATATTAGGCGATAATGTGATTGTCGGCAGTTATGATCTAAGGCTCAGTTGGTTTGATTTAGACTTATCTACTAAACCCTACAAAACACTGCGATATCATAAAAAGGCGATTCGGAGCGTTTGTTTTCATCCAAGATATCCATTGTTTGCTTCGGCGTCAGACGACGGCACAACTATTGTCTCTCACGGAATGGTTTACAGTGATTTGACACAAAACCCACTTATAGTTCCAGTAAAAGTTCTTCGCGGGCACACAATTACAGAGAGTTTAGGAGTACTTCAATGTTGTTTTCATCCCCTTCAGCCCTGGATATTTTCTGCCGGCGCCGACACAACAATTAGATTATTTACATAAATTTCTTTAACATTAAATAATTTTAATTAAAAGGCGAGTTCCAGTCGGACCAGTTTTCCGTCGGATTCAGTCTTAACTCCATTTTGAATATAATATTCGCGTTTAACGAAAGCGAATAAAAGATCAGTTATAAGGAAAATCTAATTCAATAAAATTACGTTATTTTCAAATATTTGTTTTTGTCAAATACTTGGGCCGTATTATAGGCGAGAGTGACTCCAAAGTAAAAATTTGAATTCGCGGTTCCCATTACTATCCATAAGTGCCAAAGAATTGGCGCCAAAACACTGCATGAGATGAACATACAAGTGATGACGAGTCCCTGTTTCATATCTTTGGCCAATAATCAAATGTATTAATTAATTAACAAAAAAAATGGCATTTTATAGCTCACAAGAAAAGAGATGAGTCCATTGGGGCAAAAGTGCGGTATATATCGCCAAATCAGATATTGTTGGATAAGGTTTGAAGAGTGACAACAAAAGCAATAAAATAAAACTTAAAAAATATGGATTTTTCCTAAAATAAAATTTTATGAATTATAAGTAAGAAAAGTCATGGTTTCATATATACCTTAAAGTAATGGCTAAAGGGATGACATAAATAAATGCATTTATTTGAAATGTCCAGAGAAAGAACTCTCGGAAGTGGTCGAACATTTCGGTGAAGAAATACCAGAATATGCCGATTGTTGGCGTCAAATCAGGTACTGTCCAACTGTTAATATATTATCACTCAAATGAAAATAAGTGAACAATACTTACAGAAAGCCATACGTCGAGTAAAGGAAATCACAACTATTTTCCATTAAAGTATAGGAAACAAACATAAGTCCGAACCAAAAGAATGAAAATAATATAAAAGTGGTAAACATTGAGGATCTGACATTAGGATCACTATATTGAACCTCTGGTATAGATTTTAAGTTTTTGTGCCGACAATTCTGTTCAATAGTCATAGCGATGGCAACGATAAGCACTAAAGGATAGAAGGATTGAAGTGTCAGAAGTGCCAAAAGTGCGGTTGAAATGACTCGAAATCCAAGAGTTGTCATCAAAAAAGTCAAAGCCATTAAAAAATTGGTGAAAACACTCGTTGACTGTCCAACACATGAGAGCACAGAATAAGGAGACAATAGATAAATGATCGCAACTTTAACTGACAACTCTTTAATCTGAGTTCTATCTATTGATAGTTTGATAATGTCTTCACTGGTATTGTTTTTGGCAACTCTTTGTTCTTCTAATATCAATAAATGTCTTAATTGGTTATAAGAAACGGCTGACAGTATTAAAGCGGTTATGATATCCACCAAAATAAACAAATTGGGAATCATTTCCTTCATATGACTTAAGAGGAATTCATAGAAATAGAGGAAAATCGGCGATTCGTGAAATGTGTGACCACTATATGGTGTTATTGACATCGAGTGAAGAGTCACGCCTTCGACGGCTAAACCAAAAAATTTTAAAAATCACTTCTCTTAACAAATTTTATGGTAAACCTCTTTTCCATGCCGTCACCGGAGAGGAGATCTCAACTCTATTAGAGATATCCTTTTGATAGGAACTCAAGAGAAGACCTGATCTTAAAATTGTTCCCAAAATTATGAATACAATTAATTTTAACCAAATATTCATTTTTTGTTTGGCTTTAATTCATATCAAATATCAGAACTTAAATAAAATGTAAAATATTAATACAATTAAATAAAAACTATTTTTGAGCTAAAAATCAATAAAAAATATTCAATAATTGATTATTAAGTGTTGTTTTGCCGGTATTTAAACCGAGAGATGACTTCAATTGAGTAGACTTTTGCCAAACAAACGCCTCTAAAAGTGAGCATAAATTTTGAATTAGAGGTCTCTATAACTCAAAACTAAATTCATTTAATTTGTTGTCCGACAGATCGTAACCCAATCTCTTAATTGTTTTAATGTTATATTATATAACTTATATAATAATTATATAATTTTATAATTTATATGCAATTATTCTATTATTATATTGTATTATATCTTATAATTTATACAATTATCCCAAAGATTTGAAGCTATCTATGAACTATTCAACATAGATAGCCTTCAACAACCTTGCTCATTTTATTTTACAACACATTCCTTAAACAAGACTAACATTTGAGGAGATATGTTTAGCGAACCGATGAAACGCATATAAATTTATATGTTTATTACATACAGATAATACTCTATTGCTTTGGAATTTGAGAATTGATCTAGGTCATATATAGATCATAGATAGGTGGTAGCAATATTCATTTAGGCCAAAATAATCCCTAGCATCCGATGACGAGGGGATTTGAAGAATAAAATGGTTAAAATCAGAACAAAAAGATTCTGCGGTCGAATTTTGCTTATCACCATTTTCAATACTATATAACCATGGTCAAAATCTCTGAAAACTGCTTCAAAAGTTTTCAAAATAAAGATAAACCTTAGCAAGCTAAATTATTAATGTTTAAAATAAAATTGAGTAATAAATAGAAATAAAATAAACTTTTAGTAATTTACCTTTATTTTACCTGGAACATACCTAATGTTAGGCACTGCTTCTTAAAGAAAGAATGGTATGTTTGGAATAGGTTTGTGACAAAGAAACTTTCTAAAAACAATTCAACGATAGATATTTCTTGCCTATGGAGATGTCCAGTGTAATTTTGAGAAATATTTCTAGAGACTTATAATGGACATCCCATAGAGAAAGTTTCTCGAAGCTGACAATAGTTTCTTTTGTCCATAGTTTGGAATCAGTATAAAAACTGAACAAAGAATCTGCAATCAGTTTTTGCATATAAAACGTATTCTTATGTCTTAAATTCAATGGTGAAAATCTTAATAAGCTTCTTCAAAAAGCTTTATAAAGAAAGGTAAATGTTAAACTTTAGCTAGAACAATTACTAATATTCAAAGAACTAAATAGGTATATAAACATCTAGAAACTCTGATCTTAAAAATTAACTTGTATCAACAAGGTGAAGTTTATAGATAAGCTATTTATTATGAGTATGAAAATCAATGAAATAGTGTTTCAAACAAATATTATACAAATAATTTAACTAAAAAGTTATAAATTATATCAGAGATTGTAAATAAATTTTCCAGAATACCTTGGAACGAAAAATATGGAAAAATGTAACCTCTCTGCTATGAATTCCCCTGTTATATATACCCCTATACTATGAACGAAATTTTTTATAAGAAAGGTTTTCTTATATACTTTAAATGTAAAACAATCCCAAACTTATGAACTTCTCTATTATGAAAACCTCTATGTTATGAACGATTTTAATAAAAATCAAGTTTTCAGAAACTCTCAATTATGAACTTTAGAATATGCGTTTTAACCACTAATTGTGCTTGGTTATATTTTATAATATTTTTATAAGTTTTTATAAAGAAATTACTTAAAAATAATTTATCATATGATAAATACAAGATAAAGATATTGATTATCATTGCAGACAAGTATGAACTCAAAAATAAGTAAAAAGATTTCATTTTATCAAAAAATAATAATATTAGGGAAAATTAGGGTAATAATAATAATAATAAT
>JAQFZL010000211.1:0-19896 GCA_034695685.1 Galumna lanceata
TATATTTATTCATTACTCCCTCTCTCGCTTACTCACTCACTCACACTCTCTCACTCTCATATACTCATTAATAATATCTGAATATTTAAATAAGTCTTTAGTATATTTATTAATATTTAGGTTTTATTTGTTTCATATTTATTAATAAACTATTGAGAATTTAATCCAATTTTTTCTTGATCTCATCTCATCAGAATGTCCTTGCAATTTGCAATCATTAAACATTTACTGTGAGCAGATTAATTTTCAAATGTTGCCTGTGGACATTTATTCCTTGTTTTGACTTTCATCCAAAAATATATTGAAGTATTAGTGTTACATTAATATTACATTAATGTTGCTTGCACACATACTAAGATTATTTTCAAGTTCATCAAAATTCCAAAAACATTGAATTATATATGAAAGGAGACTCATAAGAGACTTTCCCCACTCTTTCAAGAATTTCGTTAATTCTTTAAATTAATCAAAACTTTGGTTAAAGTTTTAGTTAAAGAAAATAAAAATTCCGTAAATATAAACACTTTTATGAAAACTTTCCTCAAATAAATAAAATATTTGAGAAAATATCGTAAATCAAAGAGTTCCACAAACTTTGCAGGGATTTTTTTGAACAAGGTCAATTTATAGATTTTCCAACTTTTGAGAAAATTGAACAAGGATGTTTCAAAGTTTTCCTCGTATATTTGAACTCTTCTCCTAATTATTCTTTAATAGATTTTAAAACATTTTTGATAAAAATTTTGATTACTTGAGTGCAACAGAAGATAATTTTTGCCAATTTGTTCTTGTTAAATTAATTAATCTTTATTACTTTAATAATTAACATTGTCAATTAGCAAAGTAAAAATATATTCCATGCACAACCCTTGAGAGGAGGGGCGTCTTATCCTTCATTATTTTGTGAATTTGAGCCATTTATCCCACTTTCAACTCTATTACTGACATAAAAAGATAAATAAAAAAAAAGTTACAAAAAGAGACTCATATTTTGTTTGTGTTTTGGAACAGAAATCGATATTTCTGTCTGAAAGGCGCTATTATTAATAAAACTAGAGATTATTGTCGATGTTTCTGATGATACTCTTTTCAGATTAATTACTTCTCGTGATGTCAAACAAATGTCACACGGGTTACAAAAAAGATGTGTAAATGTGCAAGGTCAACAATCTTTGTCTTTAGATCTAATATATCTAAAGAAAAAATAGAAGAAAAAATTCATTGATTACATCAAATTTGCTTTCATTTAATAATAGTATTTTATTTTTGTTGAATTATTGAAATGTGCAAGATACTTTTAATATTTACCAAGCTTAAACTAGCAAACAAAATCAATACAAGAATAAAGAATAATTAAGAATTGACTAATCAATATAAAGTTCAAATGGGTTGCACTCAAAAGAATTTTTAAAGAATTTAAATTCTCAATTGATCAATTGAGCAAGATACAAACAGGATCTTTAATTCTTTTTCTGATGGATTACTTATTTTTTATCATTTGATCACTTAAAGTGATTTTCGGCGAAACTCCATATCATTTCATTTGTAAAAGTGTTGGGAAAATATTATTCAACTTTTTGTTTGATCTCTACCTTTAGATTTAGAGCTCAAAAATATGTCAGAGGAAAGACATAGTTAATATAAGCAAGTAATGTGAGCAAGGTTGATAAGTAGATCACCTACTTATTGAACACCTTGATTACCAAACATAATACTTTTATTCTATTCTTTTAGATTTATATGCTTAAGAAAATATAATCTTGTTTGTTTAGAATGTAATATGATAAATCTACATTAAATAATAAATGATCATGGTTATAATTAGCCATAACACTTTTAATGGCTCATAAAGAAAAGTGAAAATATTTCTAATGGTTTTAATCAATGATGAATGTTTGGAAAGATGTGCTAGGTAATGTACAAGATAATGTACTAGGTAGATTAATAGAGTTAGCGCACAGGTATGTTCGGTGGTTGTGGTGCGAAGTAATCTGTGCGATGTCGCTATTATCTGAGCCACAGTTGTATCTATGGTTCAGACATGCGCTGCGAAGGCCTTTCAGAGCTGTATCTAATGTTTGCGAGCTTTTGATGAAAGCTTTGCGGCGCTCAGTTTCAAAAGCACTCTATGCTGTGCAAGTTTTAAAGAATAAGTGAAAAGTGCTCAATGTTTTGTCCATGGTCCTCGTGGTCCGATAGTTCGACTTCACCCACCACTAGTCGTTTGAATAATATGTTGATCCACCACGGTGATTACGACTCAAATTCTGATACCGAGGTCCTCGATCTGACACTACCGGCCAGAAAGAGGGCTTCCAATGAATACTCGAAACCCAGTTATAAAAAATCATTAATCAGACGATACTGTAAGTGAATGACAATATTGTTTATATTTAGTTTTTACTGTTTTAACTAAATGATCTAGTTGAACTAGACTTTAACCAAGTTCAATTACTGTGCAAACTTATGGCGTATGATATTGTGTGTGAGTGATAGAGAGTGAGAGGTGACCCACTGGCCGACTAATTAGGAACACTTTCCCTTATGACCCAATAACATAAGCTTAAACTTAAACTGGAAAACTATTGAGCAATAATGACATTAACATTAAGTGTTGGCTTTCATTTTACTTCTTTAGTGTTGGTATTGAATATGTGTTTAGTATTTATTATTTTGTCCCAATTTTTTACTTCAAAACTGAGCTGAACAGCATTTAAAGCTTTTTTCTTTTCCTTTGGTCTCTATTTTATCAAAGGTTTCCTAATTAATGAATTAAATGAAAAGTTGAAAATTAGTAAAACTTTTATATATATATATATAGATATCCCATATTGTCATCAAAAGGTATTCGTGTTTTAATATTCCTTAACTTTTCAATCGTTTCATAAGATGTTCATAACTGTTAAAGAAATCTATACCTTATTTGAACACTTCCTTTGAGCGGAAAAATTTTCATGTATTCGATATTAACTCGAAGTTCATAATAATAATGAGAATTCTTTTCCGCTCCAGAATTCTAGAGAACCGATAGCTCTCAATCTCTCAGTAGGTTTTTAGGGGGAAAAAGGAAAGACGAGTGTCGGCTAATGCGCTCCAACTTCTATGCAAAGGAAGTGCTGTTAAAAACTGTTTCTCAAAAAGTTTTTCAGTTTTTTATTATCTAAAGTTTTCCTAAAATTTTAATTTTATGAGATTTTAATTTTAATTGATATGAAAGAGTTTGATGTGTTTGTAAAAGTTGAATGAGCATGCTCAATTGATCAAAGTGATAATTTTAAATAGATCTTGACCTTTATTTTTGGATACATTAATGATTACTTTTGGTTTCCTATTTCCAAACTTGACTTTTCTGGAGTCAGACACTGGACTTATCATTGAAAATATGTGACCACCAGAAGGAAATTTTCCAGTTCTCTGTCGAACACCAGTTCTCATATCAATTATTAATGTTGTTTTCGTGAACACATCTTTGGTTTAGTTCTTCAGTTTCCTTAAAAACAGTAATTCTATTGCAATGACTGTACAAAACATTGAATATTTAGTTAAACGGATAGGAAAAGTTAGAAGAAAGCCGACAGTTAGAGCGAGGACTCACTAAAAAAAGTGGGTCAGTAGGGTTTTCTCTGTTTCGATACTCAAAAACATTCAGTTGTGTTTCGCACCACTCATTTCCCCTTTTGCCTCACAATATGCATAATTTTGAATTTTTTGGTCTGTCTGGTCGTCCCCTTTGCACTTTACCCTCTCTCACAAAAAAGTGTGTCCCGTTTTCTCCCCTTTTAAGCAAAAATACTTCTCTCCCACCAGTAATGTCTATGTCTGGGTCTTTGGGTTAACCTTTTTTTAACGGCGAACGCATTTTTTTCCTTTTTTCAGTAGTAGTCAATACAAAGACTAAAAAGCAGGAAAAGAGTCTGAAATTCATTTTTCTGTCTGTTATGTGAGGAGTTAGGGGTAAGTATTAGTAGACCACTTATGGACCTGAACTTTAATAACAATACTCTTCTATTACTACTACTTGTATTCCCCCCAAAATAAATGTCTGTTCCCGTTATTCCATTTTCGCCGTCAAAATACGATATAAATCAGAAAAAAAAACTTTTGAAAACATCTAATCTTTCCCTTTCGCGGAACACATCTTTTGTATGAGAAAAGAGTTCCTAAAAGATATGTATATAACAACTTAGTTATGCGTAAAGTTTTAGTGATTTTGAACTCAATTTCTACTTATATTTCTAGAATTTTCAATACCAGAAGACTATGTTATTAATATCAGAAGAATAAAGTTGAGGAGTGTTGTAGGACTGCCCCAAATGTTCATAAGATTTGTGTTATATTTGTCAACACTGTTTGTGAATTTTTCTAACTTTTTTTGCTGAGAATACACTTAAAGTGAAACGTCGTTCCTATGCATACATTACACAACGATTGGATTTTTCAAAAATGTTTTTCCTGTATTTCACTATTAATTTATTAATTTCCAAAGAATTCTAACAGATTTCCCTTTAACTCAATGTTTATTAAATAAAGTAAACATATTTTCACTGTTTAGAAACCAATCATTTTTTCATTTATTTTAAGGGATCCGCTTTTAAAAGCACTAAATATTTGAAAACTTGTTTTTCCCGATTATGTTAATTATAGACAACTTTTCTTTATTTTGTCTAATTATTGACTAATAAGTTGTGAAGAGAATTGAAAAATCATTTTAACACAAATATTATCGTCATTTCCTCTAAAAGAAAAACAGTATATTTCCACAAATCCTATAGAGTTTTAATACATTATTTATTACATCGATTTCGTGAAATGATTAGCGATTTTACACAAACCTATAACACAAAACAAAGCCATAAAAAAATATTAACTAATAGTAGTTAATGACAATCAAAATTTTATATCAAAATTTCCCCAAAACTTTAACACAAGTGTTAAGAAAGGAGAAAATCAAAATAATTTCTTATCGCTATTAAACTGCTCTTTTGCTTCGGAAACCTTGTGATGAAAGTTCAGGTTAACTCAAGTTAACTTAGTTTAAGTCAGAGGAAACTTTCATAAACTAGTTGTAAGTCTAAAGGAAAATTTCAACGAATTCTTTAGAAGTTTTGTCAGAAAAAATTGAACTAAAAAACTGTTTCAAACGAAGAGAGAGAGAGAGAGAGAGAGAGAGAGAGAGAGAGAGAGAGACGCAGTTCTCTCTCGTTGCTATCGATCAGTAAAAAGTCGAACAAAAAGTCGAGTGAGAAGTGGGCTTCCAAACCAAAGTAAGCTCTGGTTCAGAAGTGCTGTTCACTACATATTTGGGTAGAATATGGCTGAAGGATAAGCTCAGTATAAATTGAGAGCAATATTGAGAAATAGTAGTAAATTTCTACAACTGTTAGGGTTTTGTCTTCGGTGGCGACGGAGCGGTAGTTTTGATTCATGTCTATAACACACTTTATTTAAAATTGAAATCTCATTGAATCGTAATTATTATTTTAAAAAAATTTTCAGGATTTTTGTATTCAATTTTCTTTTGTGTTTAACATTTTCCTGCTTTGGTTGGAATTATTGCAAAACTTGACTCAGAGCTCAGTTGTAGGACTGTATTCACACAATTCTGTGTAGCGCTTATTATTCTTATATTAAGGTTTAGATATAATGTTATTTAGTATTATATTTATTGAGTTCACTTGCATTAACGCAACACTCAGTTGCAGCGATCGTATTGGTGGCAGTTCTTGTTGGCCTTGGCGTACGTGTTCCGGTGCCATCGACCGTTCCAAGGATTGCCACCGAGATATCCACGCAAAAGCTATGCAGTTTAGCGCAGTGCCAACACTACCACTCTCTCACTCTCTTTTCTCTATGTCCCTCTCTCTCCCTCTCCACTCTCTTGAGTCGGCGCGCTATCATTAAAATTGAAGGCCAACCATAAGCCCGAGTATACAATACACTAGTAGTTGAGCGCCAAAGAATACAGGGTTTGAAAACTGGAATATTTAATAGACTTTCTTTATATTATTTTATAGAAAATATTCTCAAACCAATGATGACTATTATCTCACATACGATTCGTATAAACTTTTTTTCATTCCGTAATCATTTCTTATGAGAGAATGAAAGTTAATAAATGCTTTGCCATTATATATGACCTTCCCTTCCATATAGAGTACACGGCTTTACATTTTTTTTCCTCTATATTCATGAGTTTTGAAGATTTTTGATTTGTCTGTTTAGAGACAGAGACTAATTACAGGAGACATTAAAGAGGCACTGAAATGAGTATGTGCTTGATTAGTTTTGTTAACTTTAAATTCAATATGATTTGATCAAAACGATAATATTTGATATCGAGCACAAGTCATGCAATACTCTCGCAAATATTTTTTTAAAAAAAATTGATTAAAAATAGATTAAAAAAAGTTTTTAAATGGAAACTGAGTTTTAGTTTTTAAATTAAAATCTAATCAAAAGATAAATGTTTTTGAAAACATTGAATTTGTGCTAAACTGGAAGTGAAAATATCTGTCATTTATTCCAATTATTTGTCTATTTATCGCTGGAATCTGTTTATACAGAAGTCCTCGATATTAATATAATTACATTTTGACATTCAATGGGAATAACAAAAAGAGTAGAAAATATGCAGTTCTTTCTCATTAATGTAATTAAAACAAAATAAGATTAATATAAGCGAAGACCTAATTGTTTATTCAATTAAGCTTTAGTGAACTTGTTAACTTAACCAATTAAATAAGTGTGACATATATTAAATATTAAACGAATACAATAGTAATTGTGTTCCTCATCTTTCTTCTAATGTATGTATGATGTGCTCAATAGTATTATCCGCAAAGTTTAGATAAAAGCCTACGTTTTGTGTTCACTAAAATTTATAGAAAGATAAGTAAAACAATGGAAGTGAGAGTCGAAATCAAGTCGAAGGAGACTCTCATATACTATATATATATATATATAATATTCTGTATATAAGGCTCTGCATATTCTGTGCTCTTACAGAACTATTATAGATCCGAAAAAAATGTGCTAACCTTGAATAGATCGCAACAAAGTCAATGGTACATTCACCCACTGACATTGAAACAGAGCAACGCACATCAGCAGCACATCATGCGCGCCGTCATAGCAACCATGAGCAATTATATCTCTTATTAGATTTCCTGTTACAGTGAAAGCTTTATTATGTCATTTTTGGCGAACATTTTATTTTTATCCCCCAAACCATTGATTTTCGACCGACTGTCGGGAAGTTTGATATCATTCCTAAACTACCTTTTATTTGATCGATAGTCAGAGGCTTAGATAGAGGCACAGGCAGTCTGTTTGTGATTCACAACTCGTTTTCGTTACTCCATTCAAAAAAAATACTGATATCGCGAATCAAAAAAATATGTCTGAATTCCAAAAACTTAGCTCTAATTAAGTGGTGTTTTTCTGACATAAGTTTAAACAAATTAACTCATTTGGCATTCAGTTAAACAAAGAGTACTCAAACAAAGACTTTATTCTCAGCTCTAAATATAAAGAAACAAATTTACTGAGAAATTATATAATTAGAAAAAATGGACTATTTTTAAAACACTGCTTTCTTTTTATGGGTTACTCTTCCATATAATTGAAGTTAATTTGAATAAGAGATTGAAAATTATGAAAATTGATCGCTTCGTAAGTATTTCCTTCGCTTCTGTTTCCGTTGCACTCATTTTAATTCGAAACATAAAAATAAGTTATTTTACAGATTTGTTAGTTTTCTTGTCATTGAATTTTAAGTTGAGTTCAATTGTGTGGACAACTACTGTCCCAAAAATACTTTGTTCCTAACGTTTCGTAGAACATACTCTAATGTGAGGTCCGGACACATAAAGACAAGTAGAATGTCATTGATATTCAATGACAGAGCAATAGTTATCATTCTTTTCTGGTGTTCCTCTTTTCTAGTCTACTTTTGCACCGTTAGTTAGTGTTGTTTCGAGGTCAGTAGGACGATAGAGGGTGAGAGGGACATACAGTGTTCTCCTCTGACACTCAATTGCACTGTTAGTTATGTGCCATTAGTGCGTATATTCTGTTAGTATAGCAATCAGTGGCCAAAAACATCTGCGCTCTTATACGCCATCGATGAGGGCATTGAAAAACTTTCTCTTTTTTCACGTCTGTCTCTAACATTGATGAGAACATTAAGGCCTATGTGTGTCAGCCCCCACTCCGGTCATCCCTAACTTCCCCAACGCATCTACAAATACAGTGTATATAATGATTCTGATGTCTGAATATATCCGAATGTATGCTATTCTATACATGAATACAATGTGTGAGCAATAGATTTGCTGGCATTCAAAACCACTGCCTGTCCTCTCATTCTCCTCCACCAACACTATTACTACTACTACTCCACTTCCCTGAGCCTTATTAATACTATGAGCGACGAAAAAGCACCACTACTTCCGAGTGTTGGGCCCAACATTTTTTTCGCTTTTCATTGTCTGACCGTTACTATTGAATGGCAATACTTTTTGAATGAATCAATTTTAACGATAGGGTAGAGAAGAGTCGTACCGTTTTGGAGGACATACATACTATTATTCCGATTGAACTCAATTCTAAACCTCTTTTGAAACACAATTTTTTGGTCTACTTTTTCCTCTTCACATTCAGTCGTATTCCCCAACACTTTGTCTAAGAACTTACAAAACTCTTTTTGCCCGCAAATACCGTATGAGTGGAGTCGAAGTCCTATTTATAACATTTTTTTTCTCCTTTACTATTGAAGTGTTGTGCGAAACCCACTTTCCTTTGAGGACATAAGTGAGCGGTCCTTTTAAATACTTCGTTCCATTTATATACAAAATATTATATTCAACACTACTTATGGTTGTATCCGATGACAAATCGACTCTTTTTTCAATGACTCGATCATACATTCGGCTGATAAATATCTGAGTCTTTTTCTGTTTTATCCTTTTTTGCTGTCTATTCATAAAAGAGAGATTAAGGGCACTGTCTTTCTCTGTTAATACAACTGATGAGTTTAGGAAAACCTTTTGAATTATAAAAGAGAAAAGCCGTCGGAAAAAAGTATTTCCATTTATTATAAAAGAAGAACGAAATTCATTCCTTTCTCTCTCTTTTTGACATTAATTTTATATGAAATAGACTTTTGGTTAAAAAAATAGTCCCAAAAAAAGAAATAAAGAGGAAATGAAAACAAAAAAGGGATTCAATTGATTTACATTCGGTTCGAAAAACTCTTGAATTCATGAATTATATTAACTTATGTGAAGTTCTCCTCAAATATTAGACATTAACTCAAATAAGGATTTTTTTATTCAATATTTTTTATACGTTTTATTATTTTTTGGTTTAGTCGATGGTTGTGAACCGGGAGCGCCCCCTCAAACTAATGGCTCGAGTCATCACCACCAGCCCAGCACAACCCCATCACAAACGGCCAGTCCGTCGCAGTCGGTGACCAATAATGTCAACGGCAATAGCGGTGCTCAAAACGGGCCGACGACAACCCTTTTACAAAATATCCTTCAACAGAATAGGACGGCCCCAAACGGCAACATTTACTCTCTTCAAAGACAACCACAAATGGCCACAACTACGACGACGTCACCGTTGCCGCCATCGCCGGCCGACTCTGGGGTCAGTGATGTAGACTCACACTACAGTTCCAATGATGAACAACAACATCAACAGATGAGTCAATACGGATACTTCTATGGCGCTCAGCGGCAAACATGTAAGACTTTCCTCTAACTTAATACCTGACCATATTCTGAGCCAAACAAAGTGGCAAAATGAGCATCAAAATGAACATTGAAAGCAACATTAAAAGTAACATATAAAGTAACATGGTAATTTACATTGAAGTTTAAGCGCTATAATCTAAGTGTGAGCCGATTTCGAGTCAATACATTTAATTGAAAAGTAGTCCATAAATCGAATGCTTTCGAGCGTCTGTTGGAAACCTAACAGCACTAGAATTGTGGAAAACATATTTTTTTAGGTCAGTCTGTGTAAACACCTACGCCATACTCTATGTGTCTTTTTCTCCCCCAACACAAGAATTTTCTTTTTTTTCCGCTCTTCATATGAATTGGCATTTCTTTTGAGGGTTTTGTTGTTATTTAGAAGATTCGGTCACTGGAATGAAGTGGAAGTCCCACTGTTTAGATGCAGTCCTCTTTGCCTGACCGACAAAACAACAACAAAATAGCATTAAAAAGTCTATCGAATAGAGGACTGGTCTATCACTTTGCTAAGAGTAGGACAAAAGGTGTTGAGGGTGTTATTGCATGTGATCTGATCGGCCCTTAAATCGATTGCGACATTTTATTGTCGACACATATTTACTATAATGTAATAAAAGCATAACTTTTCTTATAAATGCCGTAAACATGTCTGCAAAATGCCTACTGAACTGCCCTTTGGTTAACATATGCTGAACGAAAGGCCTGTTCTCCTTTTGCATCAGTCATTAGAAATACTGCAAAAGATGTTTACGTAAACCATTGAAAAAGTTATGCATTTGTCAGATATATTGTATTCGATAATAGTCTGCAATCGATTTTGAGTATCAAATGCGGACAAAATTGAAAACATAAGCAAAAGTTTGGGAAATAGTTGGGAAAGGCTACCAGAGGTTGTCAGAGGTGCACAACTCCCACAATCAACAAAACATTTATATAACTTTTATTTGGATGTCTGTCCAAAAGTGGGAGAAATCTGTTACGCTTTCTAATGGGTAAACAGGATATGAAATGTCTTCAAGCGTTTGTCAATTTTAGTTAAGCGCACAGAATATCAAATGATATTTAGCTCAACATTAATATGAATTGTTATTTAAGTTTATCTGATTCTCGATCTGATTTGAAGACCAAAAGTGTATATTATTTCGATTTTAATAATTGCCTCGAATTGCAAAACACGAAACAATTGTTTGACATATATTTTAAAATAAAGTTATTTTTAATTTAATTAAACACTGTTTCGGATACAATGAAAATCATATTTTGTTCACAAATTAAGTGAGAAATGAGTCCTCATTACTCTAACCATTAGTAAAATTAAGACACATTTGAAGCACAGCTCGACTTTTGCTAAAATATATTCTGATGTTTTAAGAAAATAAATTTGGTTCAGTGCTAATAGAGGCCATTGTGCCAAACACTGGCCCCCCTTTTATGCCAAACTTTCGCATTCATTACCGGATCACTAATTAAAAGCATTTTTTTTTCTTTTAAACGTTTTGTTTATTTTGAAATAAAAAACATATTCAGAGCTAAAAATATCTTATTTTCTTTAGACGACATAACAAAACAAAAAAAGAGAGAAAAACATGAGATAATAATCGTGTCTATTCTTTGAAAAAAATGAGTCATAATTTAGCTAATAGTCTGTCCCTTTAGTTTGAGTCAAACAGTTTATCCCTACTTTTGTTTTTCCTCTCTTTCCGAGTCTGCTGTAATCCTATGTTTTTCGGGGTTAGCCTTACATTCAATGGTAAATAATATAATAAATTTCGGAAATGGATTCTCAATGACTGACTCCCTGTCTGTATAGTCTGTTCAGTGATAATAAACAAAAGTCTTGTGCTATTTATTTTTGGTTATTCTTCTTCCTATTAATCAAAAGCACAGAATAAATGAGAAAAGGAATCAAAGAATCGATTATTTTTTTTTTGACGAAAAAAAATTTATTTATTTTATGATTAAATACATTAAACTTTAAGTTTATAACGTTTAT
The DNA here is from genome assembly GCA_034695685.1 of Galumna lanceata. Classification (NCBI taxonomy): domain Eukaryota; kingdom Metazoa; phylum Arthropoda; class Arachnida; order Sarcoptiformes; family Galumnidae; genus Galumna; species Galumna lanceata. The sequence goes on from JAQFZL010000211.1 coordinate 11,758, forward strand.
CAACAAAAATATTTTTATCTCAAAAATAATACTTTTCTGATTATTTAGAAGACAGTTATTACCGGTATTTGAATTATAGAGATTTTATTCATTTAATTCCTTATCATAAATAGTTTTATTTATCTGAACTCAGAATTAAAAAAAATGGAAAGTCATTCAAAATATGATTCATAGCTTTTAGTAGTTTTTTCGGCTCAAATTTATTTGACTGTTTTATTGGCCACTAATTAATATTAACACAAAATTAGTTTCAAAAGCTTTTTCCGTGAAGTATATGAAGAGCTTTCATTTATTTAAACAATTTATTATAATTTCTAAGTAATACTCATTTGTTATTTAATTAAAGAAAGTCTGAATTGATTGCCTTCTTATCACAAATGAGTGAAACAGTAATTTAATTTCCAGCCAAAAATGTCAGACTTTAGTCAAATCTTAGCAAAAAAAATGTTTATCTAAAAGTTCTGAAACATTGTATTAAAATATTTTGAGATAAGAATATAGCGAATCAAATACTGAATCAAAATCAAGGTTTTCATACTATAAATGAGGATTTTATTGATTTTTAGCATAATTTTCCCCATTTTTTGCTTAATGTTAAAAAAAAAACTAAATTTTTATCAATTATTCAAATAAGAAGTTTATTGGAAACAATTTAATGATATTTTCCTGAATTATTTTTACGGCTAATAACTAATGGTATCGAAAATAAATAAATAGTTTTATATAAATCCAATATTAAGGGCGAAACCAAAAAATCGAGACATTCTTTCTTCAGAATTGTTGGCTCATAGTAAGTCTTGCAAATGAAAAAATGCTCGAATTGGTTGTCCTCTTTTTTCCTTATAATTATTCAGTAAAGCGTTTGAAATAAAATAATATCTAATTTTGTCTGAATTCAAGGCAACGGGAAGTTTGACGAATAGATAGGTATTATAGAGAGGAGTAACTTAAAAAAAAACCTAAAATTTTCTAATGGATGATATAGTGATAGTCATTCATTTATAGCGAGAAAATTAGTGTTTCGGTGGAAAAAAATTTGTTTTACTCATATTTCTGTAATTTTTTTCTACATATCATATCATACCAATTGTGGCGCAATAGTATTGTATTAAAAAAAAAGTAGAGAGCGATAGGAAAAAAAATTGTGTGTATTCTTGTTCAGTATAGTCAGCATTAGTACGTCTACAGTGGAAGAGTGCGCACTGTTGTACTGCTTTAACATTAAAGCCTGTGTTCTGTTCTGTTGCTGCAGTATTTGCTGGCATTACTTCAGGCAAACCTTGAATCCGTTCGTCGCCCTAAACGCAGAGCCAATAATAAATTTCAAGGACACGAAGCATTTGTCTGGTTGTCCTAGCAACTTCAAGGCGAACGAACTCATCTCCCCCTCACCAGTTTTTCCACCAGTTCCCTACCATATCCATACAATCCACACACATATCCTTTTAACGCAATCGATCTTTTTATATATATTTTATTCTTTATTTTCCTTTTCTCCGGTCCTTTCATTTTATTGATGTTTCGCTTTTAACTTACTTTCACTTTTGTCTGCGTTTTAAGAATTTGTAGCCATGAATAGTATCCGAAACATTTTTAAAGAGATTATATAGTTTTGAAGATAAGAACAGAGAAAAATGTAACAAATGTTTCATACGATTGGAAACGGAGAGGAAAAATCGACTTTAATTAAGGATTCTGTGATTCGGCACTACCTCTGCATTGTTTCCCTTCACATCGCAATCACTTTTATTTATTACCCCACATCTCCTCAGATGTGTTTATGTGCGCTCCTCCTCATTCTTCTGTGTAAAACTTATTAAAAAAAAGACTACTTCTACCTGTGCTTGAAAAAAGTGTATCCTTGTCTTTGACTTATTATATAAAGTTTTTATTAATTGTTAAATAGCTTTGATATTGAATCGGAAATGACCTGGAGCAATCTGCCACTTTCTATATAACAAGCCTTGAATTTCTAGGAATAGAATTTTTGGGAATTTCTCGACTATTGAATAAAAATGAGACTCAACTCTCACTAACGGAAGTCCTTAAAACAGGCAATGGTTACATACATACAGACATTGAGAACAGGATATGTTTTAAATTATTACTTTCAAATCAAAGGCGACACCTATTAGTGGATGTGCGCCGTATGTTATCGATAAAAGTGTTATATAATCTATGAAGTTATTTAACTCACCATGATATAACCATGATAAGACCATGATATTACCATGTTACTTTCTAGCTAAAAACCCACGAAATTCAAATATAAATCATATTTTAATTACTTTATTCAAAGCTTTCGTTTAAATAATAGTTCGGAGGGTTTGACACTTGATTTGAGTTTTAATATTTTCCCAAAAATATTCTTATTTTTTAATTCTTTTAGAATTTTGAGATATAATCTGAAGGGGTATCGCCTCTAAAGAAGATAAAAAAGAGGCGAAGAGTCATATTTTTTAGAGAAAAGTAGCGAATATTAAAAGCGTTTGAAAGGCATTTCGTGGAATAAAAATGAAGAATAAATTAGTTTTTCTGTTTAAAGAGATTTTTCTCTTAATATTTATTTGTTGGCATTGAATCCGATTAATGACTTCTCGAAGAGAAAGTGAATGTCAAACAAAAAACAAAATAAGAAAAAAGGGTTTCGCAGAAAAAAACCAAAATTAAAATTCTGTTGAATATCTTTGCAAACAAAATACTTTCTCTGAGACTCAAATATTAATTACTTTCACAAAGAAGTTATAAATAATATGTATTTCAACACAAAAAGAGCTTATTTTTGAATTTTAAATTTCTTTTTCTTCGCTATAATAACAACAAATGATTAATTTTTTAACAAATTTATCGCTTAAAGAAAGTTATTTATTTAATCAGATTAATCTTGCTCCTTTACTTTCAAATTAGACATCTTAGTAAACATTTAATAAATTAAACCACAGATAAGATATTTCATTGATTTCTATCATAATTATCTAGCTTGGTCATTGCAACATGTAACATTTATATTATTTATGAGTTGTTTACACAACTTTCTATTATAAATTTTATTCTTTTTATCAAATTATTAATGTCATAGTAGTCATTGTCAAGGAACTATCTCATTGTCAAGTGCAAACTATATTATTTTTCATCTAAACTTTCCTATATTATCAAGCAAATATTGTTTTTAGACATTTTTATTAATGAGGAAACTCTGAGTTTAATATTTCAAAAATAGAAAATATATTAATTATTGAGGAAATAATTAGTCGTTTGATTTAACTATTTTTAAGCGAATGTTAAAAAACAACATTTTTTCCGTAAATTTGATATTTAGTAATATATTCGTAAAATAAAATCCTGGAATAAAATCGATTCCAACTAAGCTTTAATCACAAAATAATTAAAATATAACTCAAAAAACATTGAATGCTTTATATCTAAGAAATTGATAGCACTTCGAGTGACAGACCGACGATGAAATTCATCACAACTTTTGATAATTGAGAGACAAAACAAAAAAACAGGAACTCATATAAAACTTTCTCTTTTGAATGAATTAAATAAAAAAATAGAAACAAAACTTTTTTGAAAAACAATAAATTCAGTAATAATTTATTTTTGTCTGTTTTGACAACAATAGGGAAGTTAACGGCAGTCTATCTGACTATTTATGCATTAAATGACAAAAGTAGACAATGAATTAGTAAAATATGTTTTTTATAATCTCTTCCCCCTATGGTTTGTATGGATTGTATGGTTTGTATGTTAAATACAATGAAAGAGAAAAATATTAGTCGAACTAAAATTGTTTGAATAATAAATATAAAGGCGTTAATCGTTAGCTGACACTGAAATCGCTTCAAGGCTTTTAAAGCCTGAAAATGGTTTGTTTGTTAGACTGTCTAACATAAGAGTAAAAGTTTTATTAGTCTTTGAAAAATCTATTCCTTTCTAAAAAGACAGTACTTCTCGAGGAAAAGCTGTTTCAGGGCTTTAGGGTTAGGGATGTGTTGAGCAAAAGGTTGTTTTTAAAACTTGTATATTCTATTGAATTGAAAACTAGTTATGAGACCCTTATATAAGAGAATTGAGAGACGGGTTTATAAAGGCTTCGGGCAATGCTTTTGATTTTCTTCTTTCTCTGCAGGAAAAGAGTATTTTCAATGTAATTATCTTTTTATGAACAGTCATTCGTTATGTAGTGAATGTCCGGTTTTCCGATCAGAATTTCCTTCGCAACAAAAGTGGTTTTCGTTCATAATATATGCAAATCTATTTCGTCCCAAACATTGTTCACTTGATTAGTGTTTTGTTCCCTTAAATAACTTTTGAGAACTGAATTTGCATTTAATAGAATTATAATTTTATTTAAATTTCATTTGAAAACTTAATTAAGACAAATGTATTACAGAATTGTCTTAATTAGATTTGAGACTAAAATATGATTCAATTATTTTCTTATAATTCAAACTAATTTTTATAATTAGATTCTCGAGAAAAAGTTGAGCTCAAAGTTTAGTTTCACAAATAATTCTACGAAAGTATTTTTCGATAATTTTGTTGGCATTGAATCCGATTAATGACTCGGAGTCGAAGCAAAAAAACAAAATTCAAATAAGAAAAGCAAAAATAAATTCCTCACTTTTCTAAACACTGTATGACAAACACTACAATTATTTGAATTCAACTAAAAATAGTTTACACAAAGAGTTGATTCCACATAACTCTTAATCAAATGAAAAACACGATTTCCATCACAAATGACAGCGCTTTCACTGATAACCGATAAAATGGTGTTTCATAAACCCTATTATCCAACAAAATCTAAGTTCAAATAAACTATTAACTAAAACAAAAAAAAACACTTTTTCTAAGTTTTGGCTCAGAATAAGTTTTACCAAAAGATATGTTATTAATTTCTGTCGATTTCTTGTAAAGACGCCTCATCTCAAGGTTCGGCACCCGGACCAGCACCAGGGCTAGTGACTGGCCAAGAGGTGTCACAACACACATCACACCACTACCATCCTTCTCATCGTCACATTTATTCACTGGAATCTCCGACCACAACCAGTTCTCCGCCACAACCGACTGCCAGCAGCACAACAGCACAACATTTGCATACATCACATCCACACCTGTCGGCCACATTAACCAATGCGGCCAACATCGCCAACCAGACGACAGGCTCCCCGGGCCAAACGTCTAGTGCGCCCCGAATCAAATTAGAAAATGGCGGACACACCGCCAATTTCTATAACAATCATTACACAACACCTGATCACAAAGGTATGTCCACTCACACACTAATCCTTTAGCACACCTGAGGTTTTGCATACATTAGTGAATTGCAATAAAAAAGGATTAAATAACTAAAGCTTGGATTTTGTCAACAGATGTACCGGTGGTGACAACAGGTTTGGGTATCGGAGTGGCAGAAGATCTTTCTTATCACACAAATGGTCTCTCAAGTGGTACTGTAATTAAGAGGAAAAAGGGTAGAAAACCTAAAAATTTGGAAAATATTAACGGAAATACAAATCATTGTTCGACGGCTACTAAACGAAAAAGTAGAGAAGGTTTGTATGGCTTTTAAAAATCATTAAAACAATTATTAATTTATGTTTTAATGATTTCGTGTTTGAATTTAATTAATTTTTTGTTTTTGCTTTTTCTACGAAACTCAGGTTCGACGACATATTTGTGGGAATTTTTGTTAAAATTACTTCAGGACAAAGAGTATTGTCCTCGATTCATTAAGTGGACAAATAGGGAAAAGGGTACGTATGACACACAGTCACCCAAATCCTGGCCATTCTCTGACCCATAGCCTATAAGTGAATTGTCATTAGATTTTTCTCTGTTTCTCATAATATTTAGTGTTTTATTGGTTCAATTGTGTTAAGTCAATGGTTGTGTCAGTAAAACGAGTTCTGACTGTTTTTCCTTTCGAATGAATAATTTTATTTTTTTATTCGAAGAAATCAGTCACTCGAAAGTCAGGGAAATTCCCGTTTATTTTCTCATTAATATAAACTTCAATAACAAGTAATTCGTTGGCCTTTTTTCCAAATTTTTGTTTTTCACAAAAATTTTTCTCAATATTTTTCTTAAAAATTTTTATAACAAATATTTTTACTTTAAATAATTTTTAGGTATATTTAAATTGGTTGACTCCAAAGCGGTCTCACGTCTCTGGGGTTTACATAAAAACAAGCCAGACATGAATTATGAAACTATGGGTAGAGCACTCAGGTATGTTCGCCAGATTGCTTTCTACCCTTCACCTCTTGTGACATTTCATCGATCAATTTCAAGCATTTATCCGCCATTTATTTCACCCAATAATCATTTGAAACAAATATTTTACATTTAATTGCATTCACTTTAAAACTGAGTTTGAATTTCGCAAATGATTTTCACTTTTAAATTTGTTTAACAATTAATGTCAATCAAAGAGTAATAATAATAAGAAATAATTCAAATCATAGTTAATGTCATATAATAGCATAAAATTCAATTAACAAAAGATTTGAAACGGAATTCAATTTATAAAAAGCAATAAAAATAAATTAATATCTAATTTTGTTTCGAGAAAATTGAATTTCAATTTAAATTTTCTGATTAGTAATGAAACTAATTTTTACGAACAATTTATTTCTCAATAAGTCATTCATTTCTAGAAAAAATTGGAATAAATTAGAGAAATAAATGTCAATCAAAATATTTCAGTGAAATTGATTAATGAAATGTTGCGACAATTGACTCCCGAATACATACTTAATTGTACCTTGATCATTATAGGTACTATTATCAACGGGGAATTTTGGCCAAAGTTGATGGACAGCGATTAGTTTATCAATTTGTTGACGTTCCCAAAGATATCGTTGAAATTAATACAGACTCTAATTGTTATAATAGTAAAGGTGAGCATAACCTCAACCACTATATCTCTATTGATGGAAATGAATAGAAAACTCCATTTTTATATCATTTATTCGATAAGAATTCACTTGATTTATATCTATTGTCTTTCCGTTAGTTTTGCTTTAATATATTCTTTCATTATTTGATTATATTATAACTTTTGTTATTAATTTCTTCAATCGACTCTTCGATTCCATCCTTTTTTACGGCACTTAAATGGATATTCATCTAATTGTTTGTTATTTTCTTCTATAAACGTATTGCACGACTGCTTCTACTAATTTAAACCAAATGTTTTTGTGTCTCATCATACCTGTGCTGTTAAAATGCCTGTTCTGTTTGTTGTTATTCAATATTTGTGTGAAGACTATTTCGATGATATTTGTCTCAACTCAAGCATTTGAAAAAAACTCGTAAAAATTTTTGCTTATTTTTAGTCGTTTATTATATTTTTAAATAAATTTTTGTTACTTTTTTTGTCTTTCTATCCGTTGTTACAATAATTGCTATATTTTGTTAAACATTTGGATTCCTATTCATACTATACTTTCAATAAAGAGTTCTCTTTAGTAAAAAAAAAGATTAGTTTTATTATTCAAATACTTTTCACACTTTTCTAACGATTGTTATGTTTTTGTTTTACACTCTTTTTTGTCACATTTCAATGAACTGATTATTCCTCAGACTATTAGATCTATGATTTTATACAATGAAAGTCACTTTTAGTTTTATCGCTTTATTTTAAAAGTGTTTGTATTTACACACAATTTATAATTACTCTTCACATAAAAGTTCACACTTTTTAAGCTAAAATTAGGTATTTATGTATCTAGTTAGATTTTTACAAGTGAAAGTATGGTCAAGAATTATTCTAGTTTTGCACCTTTATCAAAATAAGCAAGTAAAATTAAATGATTGCGTAGAACTTATTATTCTTAAAGTGACTAATATTGTGAGGAAAACAACAATGAATTATGTATTTCCAATGGTTTTCACAATTAATTCAATCCATTTATTATTTGTAAACTATTCTTAGTTATTGCTGAGACTCTAATAATATTCTGAATCAAATTTTAATTAAATTTTATTTGTTTTGTAAACAGAAGTTCACCACAATTTGTCAAAAGAGTCGACAAATTCTTTAAGTTTGGTCAGACAACTTTCAAGTCAAAGCAAACAATATTTAACTCAGAGTGAGTCAAACTCAAAGTTTAACTCATTTCTGAG
>JAQFZL010000212.1:0-19885 GCA_034695685.1 Galumna lanceata
ATGCATTTTAAACTCTTTGGCCATATCTTTGCAGTGATTTAAAATCTATAAATTTTTTCTTATTAAATACATTGAGTCAAACAAAAAGACAAATATTTTCTATAGAATTAAAATTGAATATAATTAATGGAATACCACTCTATACTCAACCAATTTATCATAAGTTAATATAGACTCTATAGAACATTTTCCAATTACTCTATAGTATAGAGAACCAAAACCATTAGTATAGAGTCTATACTAATCGTGGCCAACCTCTGACTTATTCTAGCAAAAAAGCATATCTATTTAGATTGAAATTCTTATCATGTTTTGGATCCTTCATTAGTAATTTAATTATTAATTCATTACTTATTAAATAAAATAAATATTTAATCATTATTTTAATTCATAGGTTGACATGAATTTTTCAAATGTAATTAATTAAAGATATTCACAAATACAGAAAATATCCCGAAAATGTAAAATCCCGAATGGGTAAAAAATTCTAAAAAGTTAACAAATTTATTAGTTCTACAACCCATCCCTATAGAAATCTTTTATATAAAATATCCCCAAAAATGTAAAACCTCTGAATCCGCGATAGAAAAAGGGATTTTTGGTCCCAAAATCTAAAAATAATAGTTGAAAAACCTCTCAAATGGAAAAATTTTCATGTAATTTGTTCTTAAATTTTATTTTTAGTTAACATGTTTGTTCAACAAAATTAGTTCCCATGAATTATAAGTCATTGATTATTGAAAATTTCACAAAAATCAAGGATTAAATATAAATATTTTACATATAATGAAGAACGTAATCTTAATAATGACCAAAAAGTGGCCAAGTTAATAAATTATTGGCAAATTAGAAATTAAACAAGTTCAACTTATTTTTAGTTAAAATATATGATTGTTTTCAAATTATGTATTTTTTAAATGTTTTCCTATCATTAATCCTCATTATGTAAAACCTTTCAAAGAGTAACACATTTTCTGATCCCGAAGTGCTTACGCTTTCGGGATATTTTCTGTAATATATATTATAGAATATCAAGGAAGGTACAAAATAATCATCATTACAAAACAGCATTTCTCGCTGAAAACTGACCATTCTCATTATTCTATATTCACTTTGACATTATATTTAATATATTATATTTGAATATTAAAAATATCTTGCTAGTTCTACATAATATTCTACGTGAGATATTAAATGTAATTTATTTGGTCAAAAATTGGCCATTTGGGCATCAATGGTGATATCAAATAATATTAACATGGTATGTTTAAATTTTAATCTTAAACTATATGAATTATATTATACATGTGGTATACAATTTATAAATGATTAAAATTTGAGTTTTTCAATAGAAGTGAGTCATGAAATGCACAGAAGAACCTCTATTACAGTTATAGTCTAACTGTTAGAGTCTAACAGTTAGACCATATATATAAACATTGAATAATCAAATGAACAAATATATAGAATCTTGTTACAGATGCTGACCTTTATTAATGATATAATATAATTAAGTGTATAACATAATAATGAATCGACTCTTACACTACACTATTCCTATTCCTAATATAGATTATTCTTCATATTAGAGCTCCAAGTTTTCAAATTTCCCTTCCCTTCCCGAACCTTGAAATGTATGCCCTTTGAATCCTTGAAAGAAGTTAATGTAAGGAAATGTTTTTTTTTAATGTTTAATAAATAAAGAATTAGATAACCAATTATCGCAACTATTTTTATGGTTGATATTACCAGGTTTAGTATCTGACCGAATTATATAGTGAGGCTCAATTTGTTAGATTTTTATTACAACTATTTAAGGGATTCCTATTTTAAATGAAAATAAAAATTTGACTAATTTTTGACCAAATATTGCGAATTTTCAACTATTATTGATATTTATTATCGATATATATATATATATTGATAGCCAATTTATAACTCCTGGGATGGAGTTTTTATGTCATTCCTGATATTTATTACTAAATACTAAAGGGGGGTTATATTTATATTTTCATAAAATTCTCTAATTTATCAAGGTTATTTTTAAGTTAGTTAAAACTAATTATTAAAAAAAAAATATTTTTGATTAATAATTATTATCTATTTTTTAAAATTTAGTCATTTTATTATTGACAAAACAGAGAATTATGCCATCAAATGGTTATAAGTTATAATTTATAAGTTATGCAAATCATTGGAAACTTTACTTTTTATGTAAGTGACTAACAGTCGTTGTAAACATTATTATATAAATGTAATTAAATGAGAATACCTTTTGCCAAAAGAACTAATTCTTTCTCATTAAGACCAACACAAATTTGTCCTCTAATCACAGCAATTGTGGCCGGAATTACACCTTCTCTTCGGATAATTTTCTCTACATTTTTAGCAGTTCTGCAAAAATAAAGTTAAAATTTTTAATAAATAAATAATTTAAACTTTAATTAAAAAATAAATTTTTAATTTTTTAACTCAAAAAAGACTTCAATCTTTGGATAAATTTATTTAGTTTTGAGTCATTAGTAAGTCTTCTCAAACAACATTATCAAGTTGATTTAAAAATCAAACCCTCTAGTAATTTTAAAAGCTAAAAACTTTACCCTTTCTGTACGTTGTATCAATGTCAATTTTCTATGCTATTTGTTAGATACTGACTAATGAATGCAATTATATGTACGAAAATATTTTATTATACATTTTATTCCCAATAATTTCTAATTTTCGACATTATTTGTTGGCATAGTTTTAATTTTTTCTCATTTTCAGTCCATATATAAACCTATTCATAGAGACTAGTCATAAATTGTAATTTTGAGCATTTTTCATGTCCTTAAATACTACAGTATTATGAAAATGTTAAAAATAATTTCTCCAATAATTATTTGAATGTAAAAAGTTCACCCTTCTCATATATTGTATCATGGTTAAATTTCTATTATAATGTTAATCAGTGATTGAAATCTAACAATAATGACTACAAAATTTTAAAGGATTTGTTATGAATTTAATGTATAATAATTTTTCATATGTTTGGCTAATTTTATTACCTATTTATACAATAAAAGCAATTCTTAAAAATATCTAACAATTCATAAGTTATGGCTAATTAAAGATAATTCTAAGCCTTACACTAAATTCAAATACAAAAAGTGTGTCTACTCTTAATTGGCTTTTTATTTTGACTGCAGACAAAAAAGACTCTTCAAATAAGGAGACAATTGTTTCATTCAAATTGAAGGGCAGATAAAAAGAACTGAATTATAATAACAAAAGTCAAAGAATATTCAATTTTAATTAACAATGGATTGAGAAAAAGACAAAAAAGGGATGCATTTGTTTGAAAAATCAAAAGTGAATCATTAATTTCTTTTATTCGTCGCGAGAAATAATTTTATAAGTGAAGGGCGAATTAACAAAAAGATCAATAAACTAGATCATTTAGAATTAACCATTTGAATGCCTACACTTTTATTACTTTTAAAATAATGAGAAATAATTTAGAATCAATATATCAAATCCCCTTATCCTCTACGAGGGTCGAAGCACAGGCCGGCAATCGTTGTCCTCCAGAAATCCCGACAGCTGGCCGTTTCACCTGCCTGGGAATAGTCGACCCCTACCAAGGCCCCAACCTCTGCAAGTTTTGAAAAGTCTTATTTGAAATTATATAGGCTATGGGATATTTTGAGAAATTTCGGATCTCAGGGGGTTTCCCAAAATACCCCCTTATTGGCCATCAGATTATTATATTTTTAAAGAAGTTCACAATGGATTTCGATTCAAAAATCTCACTGAAAATGTTGATAAATCTTGGTTTTGGTTTCGAGAACATAGCATAGCATTCATGCTGTCCTTTAAATTAATTAATAAATATTTTGATTCGTATTAAATGTTATCAATTAATAAATAATAAAATTATTTCATTAGTAATAAGTTATATGAGTTATATTTAGTATCATTAATGAAAGATAAGGCAATTTTAAGGATTTAAATTTTACTGTAAATTAATGGGAAATTGCATTCCATGAGTAATGATTGTTGATTCCAACGCTACTATTGGTTTGTTTTCAATTAATGCCGACTGAATTTCATCACTTATTTTAATGATTGATTCTTGAGATGAATTGAGAGGAAATATTATAAAAATTTGTTCAATACTTTTATATTTGAATGAATGATAATAATAGTGACTTACCGTCAAATTGAGAATAAAATCGGGAAAAATTCAAGGAATTTAGTTTATTTGTTCCCAAAATATTTCCAACAAAAGATGAATAAGTGATGGCTTTGAACTTTCTTATGAAAATACTTTTATGAAAGTATGGTTTACTAGAGATTAACTCAAAACAAAATCTTCTCATTAGATTTGTATTCATTTTAATGCCTAAACATTGCATTTTCGCACAAAATTAAACTTTTATACAAAATCTCCAAAAGTTTATACAATTAATGATTGAAAGGTTTGAAACGTTTCAAAATCAAATTAAAACTGTTTTTATTGTAAACAATATTTACTGTTTAATAGATTTAGTTTTGACTAAATTTGAAGATAAAAGTATTTTTGTGTATCAAATGATTATTTAGCGATTGTTGCAAAGGAATAGCACTTTATTGTCATGACTACTATGACTATATCTCTTTATCTATTCGTAAAGAACTTGTAAATTAGATTTTCATAGAATCGCCAAAATATCAAAATTCTCATTATTTTACTCTATATTTGCTTTTATTTTTCTTATCCTTAAGTTATCTAAATTTTGTGATCAAAATTAGAATAAGAATATCCTTAATAAATTGACAATGATCATTTTTTAAAATCAAATGACATGATTTCAGGATCTCCAATTAAGTACAACTTAGTTTGAACGTTGGAGGGGTACTCTCAGAATTAAGTGATCTTGGTGTCAAATTAAAGCTTACATCAAATAGATTTTATATAGTGTATAAAAAATTAACTCCAAATGACCATGGGTATTTTAACTAAAGCTTTAAAATTGAAAGAATTTAACCATGATAACTTTTATTACTCATATTTAAATGAACTCACATATTGCTATATATAATACTTTTGTTCGTTTTAACCAAAATTACTCCTAAAAATGTGTGAATTGCATATAAATAGTACAACATTTTTATATTAATAATCATTTCATTAATATTAAACTATTAAACTACTTATTTTACTCATTTATTCATTCAGTTATGAGTAATATAGTTATCATAGTTAAAGCTTTATCTAAATTTTCAAAAGATTAATAACCTTTTTATTTGTATTTTTATGATTCGGTATTGATTTAGTTTATAGTCTTAACTATAAATTATTTAAAGCTATTCATAGAATTTTAAAATTAAGAAAATTTTCAAAGATTTGGTTAAATCGTAAAACTAATGAATAGTTTTATTGAATCGACAATAAAAACAGATTTAATGAAAAGAAAAAATGTTTTTAACGATTAAATTTAAATTACAATAAAATAAAAAAACAGTTATTTCTCTTCTCTTACAATACTTTTGGTTCGTTCGGAAACAAAACCAATAGTTCCTCGTTTAGAGTGAAGTCTACGATTAGCGTCTTTTCTTTTCTCTGCGTTAATCATAAGTCTCTTTTCTTTGTTTCCATGGAATATATGTTTGGGGACGTGTCGGTGACGTATCACTCGTTTGATTTCCGGATGGTTTTCGTATTTTTCCACGATTTTTGTCTGATAGTCGAACGCTGAGCGCTCTCTGTGTGACTTCGGACCAAACTTTTCGGAAGCAAATGCTTTCCATATTCTTATATCCATTTCATCAGAACTGGAGATAATATACTTATTGTCCTGAGCCCAGAGGACAGAAGTGAGTCTTTGCATTCTCTTTGTGTGATAAATCTCACGACTCCTTCCATTTTGAGCACCAAAAATACGAATTGTTTTGTCATAACTTCCGCTCACAAATTCTTTTCCGGTCGGAGAATAGTCGACGTCAATGACAGCTGAGATGTGGTCCTTATGTATCTGAAGGGCTGCCCTCAAGTTTCTCATATCAAAAGTATGTAAATCATTGTCTTCATTGGCGGCCGTAAAAACAAAGGCTTCCATTGGATTCCACGCAATATTATTGGTTCGCATTTGAAGAACAACTTTACGTAAAGGCTCTGCTCTTCGAGTGTCAAATAAATGGATACTCCGATCACTGGCGGCGCCGACACACAAATCAGTTTCAATTGGATTGAATTTAACACAATTAACGCTATCGACTCCCCATTTATATGAACGCAAGGGTTGTGTTCGACTCTCTTCCCAGAGGTCTACTTTTTCCCCACAAGTTATCAAAAAGGGTTTATTTCTTTGAAAATCCATTCCGTGAATCACATTCTTTGACATAACGGTATCCATCGGTTGAATAACTGGTGAATCCTCTTCTAATTGAATCAAATTTTGAGTCAAAATATCTAAAGACCACCGCTTTATGTGATTCTCATCACAAGAATAGAAGTACTGCCCATTTAGTGGAACACATATATTGCGTACAATACTATTGTGACCATTGATTGTTTGGATGCACTTCCGGTTCGCAATATTCCATATTTTAATCTCTCCATTGACAGCACCGGACAATACTATCGATAGTTTGGTCGGATGTTTGGCTAAAGTCTGGCAAATATCTGAGTGTCCATCGAGTGAACCGATAAAAGGTTTGGCAAAAATTCTGTCTAATTTTACTGAATTCAGTGCTCTTTTATATTCGCGATTCACTTCAAACGGATGTAAACTCGGATTATAATTGCGTTCAACTGATTATTAAATAAACAATAAATTAGTTTTAAATTCAATTCAATTAATACAAACCTTTATGAATGTCATGTTTTGTTTCTCGGATATAGTCGTAATGACTTCGACTCAAGACCTTAACCTTCATTCACTATAACTAAGATCTTATATAATAATAAATACAAATATTATATCAATTAATTAAAATTTGAGATCAAATTAAAAGTGATTTAAATGAATGTCAAACACGTGTTTGAAATGAAAACATTAAAACATATATTAGGTCTGCATTATATTGAGATAAACTATTTAGCCTCTCAATGGCTGAACACATGACTTGTGTGAGGCTTACAATTTATCTCAATAAAATGCACACAATATGAGTTTATACAAAAACATAGTAAATATTTTTAAAGACCCCTTAAAATATAGGTTATAATGAAATTACACTGAATTTTAAGGCAATAAAGAGTGGGTTTTCAAAGAAAAGGGCAGACAATTATACGTTGTTTAACATAACGTTATTTAATAATAATCTCATCGATTGGTAGAACTGAAAACGTAAATAAGGTTTGAGTGAAAAATAGTTCATTCATTGATTGACTCATTTTTATATTAAAATTCATTAAATCATTAAATATTTTCAGATTTTGTTAAATAAACATTAATTTTGTTGTTTTTATTGAAGTATTTAATCAAAATATTTTGAATATAAATTCAACATTTGTTTGACTCAATTAAAAGTTAATAAAATTATATTTAATGTTAGTATTTTAAACGGGATTTTAATGTAGTTTTTACTCAATATATGAATATTAGATAATATGTAAACAGAGTCTAAAGGTTTGTAAATATTTCTTAATTTAATTAAACACATTTAGAGATTGGTTTGAATGTCAGACATTTGAATATCACTTTTAGAATATATTTATTAGTCTTTTTGTAATCAGTAGTGAGTAGTGAACGGAAGCGCTCGAAGGCATTCATTTCAATGTTGAGACTATAATAGGTTTATGTCTGGGATTTTGATCTTAACTCTCGAGTGAAGACCTTTTGATATATTGATAGCGATATTAATTCAAAGATGTTTTCAGTCCTTTTATTTTATGACTTAAATGATTGTATTAATTGTGGGAAATGTGGAGACGAGTGACCGACACTTCTCACAGAACTGGTTCTCACAGGAAGTTATCTCAAAGACTATTATTAGTTGTCTTTCAAGTTATTGTTCTCACCATTACTTCTAGTCTTGTCTTCATTTGAGATCTTAAGATATAAATAAAAATAAAATAAACACTTTGTTTGACATTTTATTCTTAGTTTCAGTTTTGCTTTCATTTCAGTCATAACTCTGACCTCAACACTGATTGAGACATAACTTCTTCAGAAGACTTTGAAAAAAGATTTATTTATAATCGTTGTATTAATGACTCAAATCTATTGAAAACATTAAAGTAATGATGTCTTCGATGACTATAACAATGCGAAGCGGATCTACCAATTCGTCGACCAGTAATCCATTCTCTTCGGGATTTAATTTAAGTGATTTAACTCCTGAAGAACAGCAACTTTTGGCTGAAATTCGTCGTCGAAAAACAGAATTAATGGCAGAAATACAACAATTGAAAGACGAGATATCATGTGTTACTCAAGAGATGTCCAAATTAGAGGTCAACGATGAGACCAAAGTCAACACTAAAGCCAAACAATTGTCAATTGGGAAGAAAAGGTTTAATATGGACCCAAAGAAAGGTATTGAATACCTAACAAACAATGGACTCGTGAACAACACTCCCGAAGAAGTGGCACAATTCCTATTGAAAGGGGAGGGACTCAACAAAACTACAATTGGAGTCTATTTGGGCGAAAAAATTGACTTCAATTTAAAAGTTTTGGACGCTTTCGTTGAGTTACACGACTTTACGAATTTAATTCTGGTTCAGGCCTTACGTCAGTTCTTGTGGTCGTTCCGACTGCCCGGAGAGGCACAAAAAATTGACCGAATGATGGAAAAGTTTGCCGCCCGTTATTGTCAGCAAAATCCGGGTGTTTTCAGTAATACTGACACCTGTTATGTCCTCAGTTTTTCAATAATAATGTTGAACACAGCGCTACACAACCCCTCTGTCAAAGACAGACCAACTGTTGACAAATTCGTTACAATGAATAGAGGAATAAATAATGGCGGAGATCTGCCAAAAGAACTGTTGCAGTCTCTATACGACAGTATAAAACAGGAACCCTTTAAAATCCCAGAAGACGATGGAAATGATCTGATGCACACTTTCTTCAATCCTGACAGAGAGGGATGGCTTTGGAAACAGGGCGGACGATACAAGAGTTGGAAACGGCGCTGGTTTATTCTTAATGACAAGTGTTTATATTACTTCGAGTATACCACAGATAAGGAGCCCCGGGGTATCATTCCCTTAGAAAACGTTCAAATCAGAGAATGCAGTGAAAGGACTTCAAAGCCTTATTGTTTTGAACTGTTCTCAGCGTCGGGACACTCAGAAGTTATAAAGGCCTGCAAAACAGACGCCGACGGAAAAGTCATCGAAGGCCGACATACTGTCTATCGTATGTCTGCGGCCACCGCTGAAGAAAAAGATGAATGGCTTAAAGGCATAAAAACAAGTATTAGTCACAACCCATTCTATGATATGTTGGCCGCACGAAAAAAGAAGGCTCAACACCACTAATACTAAGTCATCAATTATTTACTAAATTTATTATAAAATTATATTATTTTTGTCGAATCACTGAAACCAATATATTAATGCTTTTCAGACAATCCTATTATTTATTTATACTTTTAATGAACCCTTCATTAACTATTTCTATGCTTTTATTTTCATTGAATTCGATAGTAATTAGTTTTTTCATTTTTAATGCACTAATAATTTAGTTATCGATTCATATAAGCTGTTATGAAATCCAACTTTTTTTTTAATAGAAGAGTTCAAACTTTGTTTTATTTTTAATTATTTAATTATTCGATAATACCTTCAACTCATTGATGAGTACAACCGAAGAATCGGACATTTTTGCGAAATAAATGGCATAATTCTGGTCATAATAAATATTGCTGACGACTATTCCGAATTAGTGTCCGATTTTTCAGAAGAGATACTTATATTCAATAATATTTACATTAATTTTGAATCAATTTTTTTCATAAAACTATAATTCTATGTTCTGTGCCTTTAATATATCGAATATAATTAAAATCAATTTATTTCTTAAAATTAAATTTTAAAAACTAATAAATACTGACCGCAGCACTAATAAGCTCTAATAGCGGGCGGAACTGTATTACACTCCTGGTCTAAAGTTTCATCAATAACAGGTCTATACCATAAGTTAACTTTTCCATTTTGGACGTCTGCTAGAGTATGTTTACGCCAGTGTTGTTCCAATGGTTTCTTTTGTTGAGACTCCAAAGGCTTTGAATAGTCGTATTCATCGACTCTATCTTTGAAGTCTTCCCTCGCGTGTGCGCCCCGACTCTCTTTACGGGCTTCGGCCCCATTTATTGTCATCAGTGCGTTAAGTATAAGATTTTGGAGCTCTAATGTCTCGATTAAGTCTGAGTTCCAAATCATTCCCTTGTCTTTCACCTTAAATATAAAACTTTTGTAAAAAAGAAATACTCAAAAATAAGTCGTTTTGTATGAAATGGGTTTAACCACAAAACAGGTTTAAATCATAATTTGTGAGAACAGGAAAAAATAGATTAAATACTCACTTTGAGATCAGACAATTGTTCATAACATTCGTCTATCTTAGCACAGCCTTCTTTAAGACTGTCACCAGTCCTGAAGACTGCGGCGTGACTTTGCATATATCTCTGCATTTTTAGTCTAAGTTCTGCAGTGGGTGTCGAGCCGTTTGCGTATCTCATATTATCTAAATTGGCGACCGATTCTTCACCAGAATTGGGTCTTAACTCTCTTATTGCTTCTCCTGGTTTGTTGGTGTTTGCAATGGTGTGCGCACAGGCGCGACCAAAAACTACTAAATCGAGCAGTGAATTAGCGCCTAATCTGTTTGCCCCGTGAACTGAAGCACAGGCAGACTCTCCGGCGGCATAAAGTCCGGGCACTATAACATCGCCTTTCTGTTCATCATATGTGAGAACCTGTCCTTTGAAATTAGTAGGAATGCCTCCCATATTGTAGTGAACTGTTGGCAATACTGGTATTGGCTCTCGAGTGACGTCAACGCCGGCAAAAATCATTGCTGTTTCAGAAATTCCGGGCAAACGAGTGGCCAATTGTTCGGCCGGTAAGTGATGTAACTGCAGATAAACGTGATCTTTAAGAGGACCGCATCCCCGACCCTCTCGTATTTCAATAGTCATCGAACGCGAAACTACATCTCTTGAGGCCAAGTCTTTGGCAACGGGTGCGTACCTCTCCATAAAACGTTCGCCTTCACTGTTGATTAGGAAACCTCCTTCTCCTCGACAACCCTCTGTTATTAGACATCCGGCGCCGTAAATACCCGTCGGATGAAATTGAACGAACTCTAAATCTTGAGAAGGAAGTCCTGCGCGACAGACCATTGCAGTTCCGTCACCAGTACAGGTATGCGCTGATGTACACGAGAAATAGGCCCTCCCATATCCACCGGTTGCCAAAACGGTATTCTTTGCTCTAAACCTATGGAGAGTTCCATCTTCGAGATTGATGGCAATAACACCAACACATTCTCCGCTCTCCATAAGTAAATCCATTGCAAAATATTCAATGAAATATTTACAGTCATATCTCAAGGATTGTCCATAAAGTGTATGGAGTAATGAGTGACCAGTTCTGTCAGCAACACAACAGCATCTGTGGGCCTGACCTCCTTTTCCAAAGTTATAAGACTGTCCACCGAAAGCCCTCTGATATATCTTTCCGTCTTGTGTTCGACTGAAAGGCATTCCATAGTTCTCTAATTCGACGACAGCTTTTGGGGCTTCGCGTGTCATGTATTGGATGGCGTCCTGATCTCCCAACCAGTCCGAACCCTTCACAGTGTCATACATATGCCATTTCCAGTCGTCGGGTTCCATATTACCGAGGGCTGCATTAATGCCTCCCTGAGCTGCCACAGTATGAGATCGAGTCGGGAACAGTTTAGTGATGACTGCAGTTTTGAACCCTTCCTCTACTAAACCGAAAGCGGCCCTAAGCCCAGCACCACCCGCCCCAACCACTACCGCATCAAAAGTGTGATCCACTATCGGATAGTCGCGTGAGATCTGATATAAAACCAATTTTTTAGAAAATTATTTTAAATTTAATAAAAATAAATTATTTTGAATCAAAAGTTAGGAAAACATTAATTAACATAAATTACATTTCGTTAATACATTTATAACTCTTTCAAACTTTTTAATCAAAACCGACAAAAAATTATTGAATTGTTATTGAATTAGAGGACAATTAATATAATTAAATGATTTCAATATTTGGCCACAAATTAAATAAATTAACGAAAAGGTAAGAAAACGTGTATTTAATTAAAGACTCACTTTATTAGTATTAACCGATTGTTTACCAGAATTTGTTTGCTTTCCATCGATAGTGAAATGAAATTTTTTGGCGTTAATAGTGTTAATACTGAAGACTTTATTTAATTCTTTATTAATTTTATTAATTAATAAACATTTCGTATAATTCGCTGCTTTTGTTAATAACATATTTAATAATTGATTTAAATCCAATGAAAATATTGAGAATACAATTGACTGCAATTAGAGATTAATACTGAAAGTCGTTTTCAACGCTTATTCTCGTAATCGATGTTATAATTACCTTATTTTATCTCTATTTTAGTGATAATTATTACAATATTTACATTTAACTCAACTATAGGTTCAGTTAAAGCCTTTTAACTTTAAAAATATTACTGACTTTGAAATACATCCAAAAACTACGAATAGTTTTGCAAAAAAAATACATTTTTTTCAAATCAATTGAATCTCTTTTGGAAATAAAATTATGGGTATTATTACTAAATGATAACTATTAACTTAAGGCTTTCCGCTAATTCCATGACATATATTTCCACTTATATTTCATTGACAACTGATTGATAAGAGAAATGCCGAAAGTGTTAATTCGGTTACAAATATAAAAATAAAGGCCATCTTATCAAATGTGTCTCATCTTTACTATAAACAAATAAAAAACAAAAATTTCCCACTTTTTCCGATTTGCATTTGCAATGAAATTCTCCTAATGTGTGACCATTTTATTCACAATAAGTTATTTATCTTAAAATAACAACAATAGTTATATTTTAAACTTTAAAGTATAGAAAATCAAAACACAATTATTGCTATTTTTTGAAGTTATTTCAGAAATACAATACAATTAATTGTTTATATAATATGAAACTTACATTTCTTAAAGAACTTCAAAAAATTTAACTAAAAACTAATCGTTAAACAAAAGTCTAAACTTTTTTTAATTTGTAATCGATTTTGTCTTATATTTGTTTAAGAATAAGAGTTCAGAACAAGAATTAAAACCGAAATACACTTAAACCTAATTTATTTCAACCCTAAATTCGCGTTACTCCACAATCGGTCACTTATTGGTTAAGTTAAAATTCTTGACTAAAATTTTTGAAATTCTTTCTAAAATTGTGATTTAATTTGAATTTTTTTTAAAAAAAATATTTAATTAAAATTATATTAAACTAAAAAATAGTGAAATATTTTTAATATACTTTCAGGCCTTTACTACTTTTATGGCTCACATTTGGTATCATCGCTTCAATGGAATATTTCTTAGAACTTATATAACTTTTTCAGTACTGATTAACGATTTATGTAAACAAAAGTAAACAAAATTATCAATTTTTCTAAACAAATAAATTATTAATAAATAGTGATAAAAGTAAAATCAAATTTTAATCGTTTATTTTGATTGTCATTAGTTTTAAATATTAAAAATATTTTTCGCTGTTTTTTAAACATTTGTACAAAAAAGTGGTTCCGATAATCATTTGGAAAACCGATTAATAACTACATAATTAAGTTATGCTTCAGATCTCAAAATATACAAATAATTACATAAATCGTGAAATTGATTTGAAAACAATTCGATAATCAGAAAAAATAGATGTCGTTCACCAAAAATGGAAAATAAATTATCAAATAATGAGTTTATGGCACTTTTAAATAAGAATAAATTGTAAGACATTTGTAAAATCACTCAAAATATAAGTAGTTTTGAACTAAAGTCAAGATATGGAACTCGCTTTTCCTTCAACTATGGAATAGACTAAACATATTGAGGGAAGAAATAGTTGTCTTTTGAGCGATAAATGATATAATGATAGGTTTAAACAAATTAACATAAAAAAAATGAAAGACTAGTTTTGCGATCAAATGATTCGAAATAATGATTAGACATCTGTTGTTACGGACAACATGTCGTTCACAGAATAAGACTTAATAGGGGAAAATGTGCTCCACTTTTCCGATGACTCAACTCCAGACTCATGTCTTTTAGCTTTCCGTTTGGCACTGATCTGATCCATACTATAACCTTTACAGAGACCAGACTTGCAATTTGATAGACAACTGCTTTGAGAGGAAAAGAGTGGCGACAAAACTGGATTCTCTTCATATTCGATGTGATCCTCCATTGGTTCGCCACTACTATCACGTGTGGCGCTGTCACCGGTGCCGCTATCCTTTGTAGTGGACCCGGAGTTCAAAGATAAAGTCTCTTCGGATACAATTTGTAGGAACACATTAGAAGACAAGTCTTTGTTGACCCCTTTTATATGTTTCGATGAAAGGGCTCGAATCGAATCAAAATGGCTGCTGTCTGTGTCTTCATCGGTATTCGTATGGCTGTAGTCATCGTTTCGTTTCCGAGTGTGATATATGATTATAACCCAAATAAAAGACGTAAAGACTATACACACGAAAACTGCGATTACAATAATTCCGATTGTTTTCCCCTCTTCTGAAAATAATGTGTTCAGTGGAAAGGTTTCCTCTGTTTTGAAGGGATTGTCGTTAGCGGTTGACTCTATTATATCTAAATATGTAGAGTCTTTGGCAGAGCCTAAAATATTTGACATTAGACATGAATACTCGCCCTCATCGGAAGGTGTAGTCTTCACTATAATTAAAAGTTGATTATCAGCTGTGAAAAAGTGGCGCTCAGTTGTAACGATAGGTCCGCCGTCTTTAGTCCACTGAAGAGTAGGTTTAGGGCTACCCGAAGCCATACATTCAATAACCGCTGTCTCTCCAACGACACCCTCCTTATCACTCATCGGTTTGACAAAAGTTGGAACTTCTAATACATTGAGGTAAGCGCTAGTGGTCTGAGCGCCCGCATCATTAGTGGCAGTACAGGTATAGAGACCCATATCTGAAACTTTAACCTCAACAATGAAGAAGACGTCATCGGCAGGCATTACATGCATTCGACGTTCCATCGCTGCGGGAAAATTATCGCCGCCATCTTTTTGCCACGAAATCTCTGGCATAGGCTGTCCTTTTGCAGCGCAATCTAATCGAGCGGTATTTCCAACTTTAACTGTGATGTTTGTCGGAGTCTTCGTAAAAACAGGCATAACGTGAACATTGATTTTGACTTTTGTTGTATAAACTGCCCCGAAATCATTAGAAGCAATACATTGATACCGACCCTCGTCTTCATCTTCAATTTGAGTCAAATGCAAATTTCCAATATATTCGGTCACATTTCCGATGCGGACATTTGCCAACGTCTCTAAGAAGATGTTTCCATTGGAAGTGTTCATAATCTGATTATCTTTACGCCACTGAAACTGCATTGGCGTCGGACTACTCGATGAAGCCCTACACGAAAGAGTCATATTATCTCCTTTAAGAGCAGTCAATGGTTTGTCTCCAAATTGTTTAAAGTCGTCGATCAGATATGGTTTCAAATAGTCCTGACATATGAACTCTTCTGTTTCGACCGAAATAATTGAACGGTTGGCGACCCTTTCGGGATGTCTACACTTGGCTTCAATTGTTCGCAAATAGTTGGGACTCAACGTCTTTAGTAGTATTGGCAGCCACTTAAGAGTACAGTCACACAGAAGATCAGTTGTATTGAGTTTGAGTTCTTGTAATTTCTGAAGCCATTGAAACGATTGGTTTTGAATGGAAGCGATCGGATTATCATTTAAGTCAAGAATTTCCAAAATTGAGAGACCACTGAAAGTGCGCTTTGATATCGATTTTATAAAATTGAAGGAAATGTTTAAACTCTTGAGTTGATCCAAACCAACAAAAGAACCGCTCGAATCCTCAATAGTCCACGAGATCTGGTTGTGACTCATTTGTAAATCAAGTAATGCAGACAATGAACGGAAGGCCGAATCATCGATGAATGAAATGCGATTGTAATCGAGTGTCAAATATTGCAAAGAATGCAAACGACTGAATGTGTCTTTACTTATGGAATGGATTCTGTTATGAGATAAGTCTAATTCCCATAATTTACTGGAGAACTCCCATCCGTCGCCATCGATCTGTTCGATATTGTTATGACTAATAATAAGCTGATTGAGTGACGCCAAGCCATAGAGCCATCCCTTTTTGATTGAAGTCAAGTTATTGTAGTCTAAATGTAAGGATTCTATGCGATTGAGTCCCCAAAAGGTGCCGTCGAAGAGGTTCGTCAAATGGTTTTTTCTTAGTTTTAATATTTGAAGGGATTCTAAGCCATGAAATACGAGCCCTTCCAGTGATTCCAAACGGTTTCGACTTAAGTCTAATTCTTTGAGAGCCGTTAGTTTTTTGAATAACTCTTTAGGAATAGAAGTGATTCTGTTTTTAGATAAACGCAAGAATTCTAAATGACTTAAATTATCGAAAGAATTCTTTTCAATACTTGAGATACGATTAGCGCTCAAATTAATTGAAATCAATGATTGCGACGATTTGTTGACGAAGAATGTGTTTGGAATTATTGTCACCAAATTATTACTCAAATCCAGTGACTGAAGACTTGGATATATATCTGTACTGACGTCCAAAAGTGATTCAATGCTATTGTGATGTAATACTAATTGCTTTAAATCTATTAAAGCATTAAATTGTGGAAAATTAGTCAATAAATTGTTGTTTAGTTTCAAGTCTTGAATAGGATTTTCGGATTCGTTTGTCTTCTGATTAACGAATAAATTTCGATCCAATTTCTTGATATTAGTGTGACTTAAGTCTAGTCTGAAGAGACTCTTCAAGTCGTGGAAGACATTGGATTCAATATAATTGAGTGGATTGTGTGACAGCTCTAATAATTCACACCATTTGGGGATCGGCTGCGGAACTGTCAACAGACGACGGTTTGAACAGTCGACTAACTGTCCTAAACATGAACACACTTTTGGACACAACTCTTCTGTTTTAACTCTTCTCTCATTAATTAATAATATAAACAATAAATAAATTAATGACAATTGGGTTGACATGACTTAAGGTCAGAGTTTAAACACAAAACAGTCAAACGAATGACTCATTGTTTACAAACATTTCATTAAAACAAAGCTTTGATTTAAAAAAAATAATATATATTTTGTGATAAAATGTCACTTAATTTCGGAAGACAACTGTTCGCAGATGTGATTCAAGAAACAAATTATAATAAAATGTCTTAAACTGTTCTGTGGCTGAAGTCTTGTTTGAAAAGTGTGAAAATGGCTGCAAATTAGTGGATCCGAAACAGCACGAGATCGCACTTAAATAACAGTTATACAGAGCACTTCATTTACGATCAGATAAGGTTTGGCCCCAAAACATGTATTATAAGAAAATATTTAATCCTTAAGACCTCTGGTATTCCAATGTTTACATAAGAATTGAGGGACTTTTCACAAAAGCACTGACAAAAGGAGAGGCTATAAGACTCTCCTCTTTCTATCATTCAATGCATGAAAAGCTTTACCGCTTTTCTTAAGGTTCGCTCCCTTTTACTAAACTGTTTCGTATATTTGAATGAGTTTTAGATGTGTTGTTAGAACGCTTTCCCCTTAATTTCTATCGAGTCTTGTATTCAAAGAATTGGTTCTGAATTTCTTTTGAGACGAAACGATACTTTCCTTTACTTTTATGTTAAACTTATTTGCCTTCCGTTCGGACAGAAAAGCATTTTTATGATATTTTCTTTGCATTCTTTTATTCTCTTATTATAAGAAAATTCAAAAATTGTGACCAAATATCGACTTTTGTGTTACTCTTATGTCAAAGAAATACAAAGAAATTTTCAATTCAACTGATTTTTACCGAAATTCTACTTTTGTCTGAACTTTACTAAACATTACTTTCAAAAAACTATAATTCAAACCATTATTTACTTTTTTTATCATATTTTTTGAAAATGTTTAAAATATAAGAATATTATCAATATTTTATTAAAATGTAGCATGATGATGATGATGATGATGATGACCATGCTCATCCTACAATTTATTATATTTACAAAATCTATTACAGAATATATTATGAAAAGTTGAGGAAAGTTTGCTTAAAGTTTTAAGAGATAAGAGTTGAGGAAAGTTTTATGTGAGTCGTTGTCACCTGAATTAGATTCCTAATATGATTACCTGTTAGGAACATATTAACAATCCATTAGGGTTAGGGTTAGGGCAGGTTTCCCACACACACACTAATTTTGGATTATAATATAATCATTATATGTTAATTTGATTCAAAATAGGTATTTCTTAATTTATATAAACCCGTAAATGTAGTGGTCATAGGCTTTGCCCTCAAATCTTGTTTTATCTAAAAAGTGTTTCGTCATATTAATTAAAAAATCACTATTTAAAGTTCATTTAAATTTGAACATTTAGTGGGAGTGAATGAATGAGAAAGTGAGTGAGTGAGAGAGAGGGGGATTTGGTAATTTAAATTATATTGCCAGCGGTAGTGCAGAAAATTTGCAAATTTACAACATTTTTAATTTATTCTGTAAAGGGTTTATTGAATTTGTTTCATTTTTTACTAGTTACTATATAATTTAGAAAATTATATTTTATAATTTATATATCATTTATTATTTTTTTAATTAATCATTAATTTTAATAAATATATTTTAAAATTTAATAAACATATTGAGAGCTAATCCTAAATGTATGAAAATATTTTTATTAATTATTTAGTTTGAATATATAACTCAATTCAAATTTTGCTTTAAATAAATTAGGATAAATAAAAAAATAAGGGCTTAAAAAGTTATCCAGCTTACTTTAAATAAATATATCAATCGATTTTGTAAACAATGAGTGAATGCCTACATAATATATGACCCACTTATGACACACTTATCCCAAATCCGAAACACACTTTACCGACAAAATTATATAATATAATTGCATTTATCCGAAAACAAATAAAAATCGCACTTTGAAGACATCCAACAAACAATTATTGGGAATCAAGTATTTCTATATAATAGGTATGTTTAGGTTAAGGAATACAATGCGTTGAAATAATTTGGGTTAATATAAAATATGCTTCAATTCTTTATTTCTAAGCCTTTGTTTTGGTTGTTTTGGTAGAATTTTTTTGAAACTTATTTCATAAATTAAGAGGAAATTTGTTTAAAAGCATAAAACCTTTAAAAGACTAAATTTATTATTCTCTAACATTTGATTTCCTCATATTATTTGAATTTTTAAAATTTTTGACATTTGCTTATTAAGGAATTCCATTTATATTACAAAATACAATATTTTATGTAAGACTAGTGTCAGAATAGAGCCGGAGTTGTGCCGGAAAGTAGTTTTCCGGGAAATATGAGAATACCATCAAAATTAATATAACTTTTGATTATTAAAATTAAATGATAACAATTTTTTATTAAAAATATATGCTTTTGTATTAAAAATGTTAAATAATGTTAAAAAATATTGAATTATTCTTAGCGGTCATTCTTTGAATGAAATAGTTATAAATAATTGCAAGGTACAATGGGCAAATAAATACCATCCCTCAACTTTTAATAACCTAGCAAAAATAGTTTATAAAAATTGTTTATATTATTAAAATTGTCTTTACATTAGCACAACTCTTAGTCATCTTATTCATAGTTGAGAACTGGCTTTTATTTTCTGGCTTTACTTTTGTTATTTCTGATCCA
>JAQFZL010000213.1:0-19839 GCA_034695685.1 Galumna lanceata
TCTGACAATTATAGTGAAACACTTCTCGATTTTCTTTTGATATAATATTCATAATAATGTCTTTAATTAATTATATATAATATATAGTATATATATATACTGAGAATCTCATATTGTTTTATGAATTTCTTGAAGAATAGCTAAAAAGTGTTATAAAGGGATATACTATTAGTGGTGTGCAATGGGCACAAGATAATTGGATTGTGCTAGAACGACACGACTACGAAATGGTTGAATACTTACTTCGTTAATGTGTTTATATGTCTTAATGAGATCGACACTGAGTTTCCGAAGGGGAGCGCTATTTGGTTCGCGATATTTCATTGATTGAATTCTGGGTGCAGTTCCAGTGTTAGAAAGGGTGGCCGTTAAGTCGTTGGCCACCACTTGAGCCGCTGTCTTCTGTGCTGCGGCAGTAGATCCTTGTTGTGCAGCCAACGCCACCATTTGATCTTGAGTTACAAGACGTCCATACATTACTCCACTACTTTCATGACAACTGTTCTCTTCGTCTAAACCATAATAAGACAAACATTGAATTAGAGATAACATGTCATCGGAGGTAATAATAATATTAATAATAATGATAATAACAAAACAATAATAATATGAAGAAAACAGAAAATTTAATGAAACTTCTCATCAAAAGAAGGAAAAGCGCTCAGAATATTTTGATTCAATTAATTATTACATCAATAAATGAAGTGAAACACAACTTAAGGAAAAACAATAGACATCTCAATAAAATTACTTTTTCAACGTTAATAAGATTTGAGAATTTCATTGATTACTCAAATGAGCTTGTACAGTTATGTACAATATTTACAATCAATACAATTAGTATAATCTGTAAAAATTAATAAGAACTGAAGGCTCAGATAACTTAATTCTAACCAATGATTAACAAAATTGTTTTTATAGCATTTCATTGATATTTAATGAATACATTTGTCGAAAAACTATGAAATTAAAACACATTTTAATGTAAGAGAAAAAAATTGAATAATGAAAACATTAAAAATCGTTTTGTCTTTCATTATATCACAACAAATGTAATAAAAGTATTAAAATTGGTTTAAAGTTTCAAAATACAAATGCAGTGGAAATACAGTGACTCGAAATTCAATACCAAACTCTGTTTAGTCGTCAAACAAATTCTAGTTTAGAGTTGGAAAAAATGCTTCAATAAAAGAAAAGAGAAATTAATGTCTGGTTTCAGACTCGCTATTTCACGGATTTCATACAATTTAGCCAAAAAACATTTGACTAAACACAGCATAAAACACATAATCATTAAAACAAAGCAATCGATTAAATAATAAAAAAGAGTGAATAAAAACTTACAGCTATTTTAGTTTGTAATCAAATATAATTCAGAGACTGAGAGGGGATAATAATAAAACAGAATCGAATAAAAAACAGCTCAAACAAAGAGCTCTGGGCTATTCTCTTAATTAGATGGTGTAGTGCACAACTTTGCCTGTTTAATCAACTCATACATATTGTGCTGTGCAATCGAGACCAGATAAAACTAGGGGAGAGAAACCAAATGGTTTTATGGTTAACACAATATATAGAAAAATAAAAGTAAAATGACTACAATCTGTATATATGTGTATATATATATCTATATTAATTCAGTGACAGAATATATGGCATAAAATAAAAATATTCTCTATAATAGACCACTAGATTGTGAGGATAGGGATATGAGGTTTGTTTTGAGCCTCACTATACGATTGAGAAACTTTATAGTGAATCAACTTTTATTCTATCGATATATTCAGAGTAAATATTCATAATATTTATAACATGTTCTCATTGTTGTGAGAAATATATTGACTGAAAATATAGTCAGATATGAATTTATATTATATATAAAAACTAAGAAAAATATAGAAAAGAGAAAAATCATAAAAAGCAATATATGTCACAAAAATGAATTCGGATGACGACAGCAATCTATCCATCGCCAATCCATTGCCAAACATTAAGCTCAACATATGAACACAAACGGAGCATAAGTGCCTTCGATTGGGAAGTCATTCACCAGTAGTGCCTTTGAATGCCTTCCAAACTAATATAATTCAGTTGAAAAACTTGAACTCTAATAGAGTTTCTCTTCATTTTTTGGACCACGAATTCAATTTTGATATATTGTTCCACAATTTTATTGTATACTCTATTTTATAGTCGCTCTCAACGACCAATTCTTGCGGTTATAATAATAAAAATAATTTTGTTTTGAATGATTCGCGCATTCAGTCGTACAATACTTTATAATACTTTCACGAAATACAATGTTTTGTATTCAACAGTCAACCCATATTTGAGATGAGATGAGGACAAAAAAATAGCTCCAATTTATATACTCTCTATTGAGAGTCACAATAGCGAAGGCATCACTCAATTCTGTTCTACACTCAAAACCAACAAATGGTATAATTAAGTTTCATTCCTATTATGAATGACTTTAAGTGCAGACCCGACAAACTGTTTGTCCCCAACTTATGAGAAACTGATAATTTTTGTGATGACAGACAAACAATCAAAACATAAAAATTAGTTCATATAAAATATTTAAACAGATATTTGAGTTATTTTAGGAAACCTTAAAAGTGAAGAACTTTACCACAAACTAATTGTTAAACAATTTTCAAATATATTATATCTTACAAATGAGAACCTGAATAAATGGCCAATTATCTTTACCTTGGCAATTCCTTTTAGAAATTAACATTCAATTTATATTTCAAATATCTGTATACATATATTGAATATATTATACAAAATCTTATAACAAAATAAATTAAATGTATTGAAAGCCATTTCATGGTTACAGACAATATTTGAGTCTTACATTAATAGTATTAACAAGATGATGTCAAATATGAGAGTATAAATTCATAGCCCAACCCCGAGTTTGACCCCAAAAACTATTAAAAATAATTTTATGAAATAAATATTTGTCTTCATTTGAATTATTTGAAGAATTTTTTAATGAAAAAAAATAATAAATTGAGAAAATTATATTTGTCGGCACAACCCAATCGCAACCCAGATCTGGTCGGAAATGTTGAGTTCGGGAGTGCATAGATTAAAGTATAGAGAAATAATTGGCAACTATTTAACAATTCTGGTGGCGTTTCGACAGTAAATTCAGGAACTGTTAAACTGTTCCTCATATTGAGTGTAAGCCAAAGAGACCGAAGTGGCGGTGCATTCAGTAATTGGTACTTTCTATTCGACATTTCCAACACTTTTGTATAGTTATGATGAATATCTTGTGAGAGACCGAACACAAAGAGCGACAAAATTGCATTAAATGCCAGAATTAGACGATAAGTAAATACAGACGGTTTTGACTGATGTCTGCACTCAATTCTTATATAACTCATAAATATTAATTTTACAGCAAAAAAAACCAGAATATTCTGTTAAAGAAGAAAACATTTGCTCAGAATATTTTCTGCTAATTTTATATTTAAACATATATTCTGTTCAAAATTTATTTGAAAATTTACTCCAATTTGAAAGTAAAATAGAGATCCGATAAGTAGTCTGAGTCTGGAATTAATAGAAGTCTGTCTGAAATGTTAAAAATCACTTTTGAGTCAATGTCTTAGAAATGAATTTTTCTCCAACAAAATGGTTGAGCTCTTGAATAAACATATTACATATAATAAACAACATTTCGAGTAAAATACAAACAATTTATTATAGTTTAGAGAATAAGTAATTTTTCAGAGACTTATTCAGAGACTTATTTCCATAAAAAATAAAAAATTCAAAATACAGTCTTTCATTGACTTATAATTTAATGTTTTTGAAAACTTCATTTTTAGCCCAGAATTTAATGTTTGGAAGTGAAAGAAGTTAACAAAAGTCTATTCAATCTATTTTTTAAGACAATTGTATTAAAATTTAAAATTTGAAGAAAACCATTAAATAAAATGTTTTCGATTTAAGTCGAGGGTATTTTTTATATACCACTACCACTCTTAACAATGTTAAGACTAACAGAACTTCTGAAGAATAGATGAAAAACAACAGTAATGAAGTGCTATATTTTAAATGAGTTCAGGAGTTAACAAAACAATGGTTTAAACTAAACAAAAGACAACACGATATGAGTCCAATTGACAAACAAAATGCCAGACAAATACTGGAGTTCTTCCAAATGACAATAAATAAAGAGAGCAGTCAAGTGAACCAAAATTCAAATTAATTAATACAAAAAGAAATGAAAGGATGGGCAGACAATTGGGGTTATTATTGAATTCTTCTTTACTTTTTTGAGATTTAGATAAAAAATCGATGAAAACATTTTAAGAGATTTTCAACTCTTTTGTGTTTATAAGCTCTGTATCGGAGGTAAAAAAATACAAAATCATTGGATTCAGTTGTGAGAAGAATAGTCAGAGGAATTGCCATAAAATTGGGCCATACATCACATGAAGATTGCGAAAAAATGGCATAAATAATATGGAATAACATTTTTTTTCCAAACATTTAACCGATCATTACTGAAGAGATTTCAAATACCAATTGAGAGTTGAATAGAAAATTTTCATTTATTAAACTTATGAAGAATAACGGCGGTAACGGCATAACCTTTGCTTAACACTTCACACAAGAAAGAGCTGAGAATATTTGTGATGAGCTCTCGTATGCATCTCTTTAATGACGAATTAACATATTTAGAGTATTCATAGATATGTAATCAGAAGACCGCCGACAGACTGAAAAAAGGTATTAAACACGAGTAATGTTCTCTGGGAAGAACCGAAAATTGTCAGCCCTTAGGTATTGTGGCTTTGATTTGCAAAAAAGCAAATGAATGAGAATTTTAAATATTATACGCAATTTATATATTTTCATATATATATATATGAATACAAGTTTTTTAAATGAGAAAATCACGTTTGAAGTCAGGAAATAAATTATTTGAAGATTCGACGATAATTTCAAAACAAATTAGAATACAATTAGAATTAGCCCTATCCTGTCCCTATCACAATCACCTAGCACATTTAAATTATATTCAAGTTTTATCAAAATAATAAATTATGGTTTTCGAGCAATACTTGTATTATAATATTTTTACTCATCTTTTTATGAGTACATAATCGTGTCATAAATATATCTTAAAAGATCAAAAGGGTATGAGAACTGACGATTTAAAGCAAGCAAACAAACAAACAAACAAAATTAGACTAGTTTAGTTTAGTTATGACCTTTGAATTACTACACATTTGATAATAAAATTAAGTGATTTCACAATTTAATATCAAAATAAAAACCATATAATAATCAGAGATAAAATCAAATGAATGTAATATTAAAGTAAAAAATAAAATAAACCAAAAGATTATTCGATAAAATCAAAATCAAAATCAAAATAATAGTATTTTCAAAGGAATAGCCATAAAATACTTCACTGAATGAAAAATTTCTTTTGTTTAGTTTTATGTGAAAACACGACATAATAAAAGACATATAAAAAGAAAATATTTTGATAGCAATTCAGAAATTGATGACAACTTAGGAATAGTGTCGATTTGACCACAAAATGCCTAATTTTCAGTCAAATATTCGGATTAAATGCATATAAATTCAAAGTATGCGCATTGGGTCGACATTAT
The DNA here is from genome assembly GCA_034695685.1 of Galumna lanceata. Taxonomy (NCBI): domain Eukaryota; kingdom Metazoa; phylum Arthropoda; class Arachnida; order Sarcoptiformes; family Galumnidae; genus Galumna; species Galumna lanceata. The sequence continues at coordinate 5,646 of JAQFZL010000213.1, forward strand.
TGTAGTCAATGTTTAGTAGTCTGTGTCTGAGTGCCAGACATTTCGTGAATGAGTTAAATTAATTTTTAAATTTTTTTCAATACTTAAATAGCATTTCCTATTTCTCATTGAAAACTTGATTAATGACTATAAGAGTAAATTCAAATTCAAATAATTACATAAAAAGATTGGCCATAAGTAATGATTTTCAGCGATTTTTCAGATAAATATAACACAGAATTAGGAAAAATGCAATAAATTAGATAAAAAGCTGAGGCCTCTAAAAGTCGATCAAACCTTCGTCTAAAGAGAGATGAGAGGAAAGCCATATATTTATGCTATTCTTTTGGGTTTATATTTAATCAAATAAATTGCAAATAATTTTCTCCTGCAATAAGTGGTAGAAGAAAAGGACGAACAAAATACAAGTAAAGGTATTGAATCAGGAATTAAGTGATTTTTTCATTTTAACCCGAGAATTGTAGAAATACTCAAACATATAAACACCAGAAGTATTGAGGAAACCATTGACTCAAATACTATTTTGTGTCGTCCTTTTCAAATGTGTGACCATTTCATCGCACAAACAAAAAATTAAGAGAAAAAGAATGTACACAATGTTTACAAAAATAGTATTAACGCACAACTGAATCAAATTCTGAGCCCAAAATAGAAGAGACAGAACTTCAAAGAAAGAAAAGAACAGAGAAATTGCTTTTCAGGTATTTTCACAGTATTTTCACTATTCAGTGCCAAAAACTCATATAAAAAAGGATTATATGAAACCGAAAATCTCAAATTTTTTATGTCTATTGACGCACAAAATTTGCTGCATTAGTGGCCAAAAGGGAATAATTTTCACTTATATTTGAATTTTAAAATTGAATTCGCAATGAATTGAAAGATCGCTAACAAATAATTTAATATATTTTTAGATAAAAATAGAATTCAGTCCTAAAAGACTCGATTATAAACTAATCGATTTTTTGGACCAAAATCTCAAAAATAAAATATTGTTTCAAAACTTCAAATAAATATTTAAATCATTTGATAAACATTTGAAAAAGAAATCATAAAAAATAATACTGAATACTATAAAAGCGATGAGTTCTCTAAGTAATTGTGAAACAATTGTTAAGATAAATTAAACTCAAGAGTATTTGTTGATTGACTTTAAAACTAATGCTATGAGAAAATGAAAAATTAAGCCAACAGTTCAACGAATGACCATTTTTGGCGATAACAGTGAACCAGAGCTGAAAAGTGACCATCAATTGAACCATTGAATGATTAAAAGCTATTGCGAGTCAAATGACGGGAAACACAAATTAGAGTCCAATCAATATTTTCGACACTATATTCCAGTTAAGGCTTTATTAAAGTTTTTTCGATAAATAATTGAAGGATTCGTAAATTTGTGGGTAATTTTCAAGTGAATGATGTTTTGGAAATTTTATTCAAAATAATAAACAATCGGAACACAAATTAATGTAAAATTTGTGATATAAAAGAAGTGTCATAACAATAGAAGGACTCTCTTTCCAAAAGACTAAACATGTATTTGATATCTGAGATGAGATAACGTTAGGACTCATAATAAGCAGAAAAGTTGTTATGCAATAAAGTGTCGCATATTTTACTCAAATAAACAACTAATTGATTTGATTACAAGTGCCTCAAAGCCCCCAAACATTTCACTACCAGAATATGAGATAAGATGAGAAGAGCACTACTTATTGAGAGGATGAGCTCAACCGAAAAAAGAAAGTTTTCAAAGTAAAGTGAATATTATTATTAGGCCTACAATTCATTGCATCCAAATATGTTTGATATCAGAGAAATGGCAGCAAAACATATAAACTGAAGCATAAAATCATTTGAAAAACTATTAGAAACGAGAGATCGACAAAAATTGTTTTATTTTATCAAAAGCAAACATTTACTGAATAGTGAAGACATACATAGTTTCTGGTCGTTTCAAAGCCGACAACAACTTTGGCCTCAAATTGAGTGCAAAACTAATGTTTGAAAATATACGATAAGCAGTTGTCAACTCTAAGGGAGAGTCACATCACACCAATCATAAGAAGTGCATATTGTAAATAAGCGATTGCTAGTGATTGCCATCCATTGCTTGCGGCAGTCCATAGGACACGAATATGTCATATGAACCGATTCATATTCCGGCCACTACTCCACATAAAACTGTTATCACTCAATACAGAACTGGAAGAGGGGCCTAAGATTTAGTGATTGTTTAGTTTTGAAGAGAGTTCCCAGTGATGTGTCTCAACATGAGATGTGATTTTTTTATGGCCGGAGAAGAAATTCAACTCAAATAAATATAGACATTATTGGCTCAAATCAAAACTCAGGATTATTTTAGCTGTTGGCAAGACATGAGCCCAATTGCACAGACATTTCAATGAATTGTTCGCCACTTTTTTGTTGCCAACAAAATATTCTTCGTTAAACTTAAACTTTTCAATAATTATGATTAGAGAACAGCTGACGCCTCAAAATGGAAAAATCAAAAGAATAGGAGGAATACGAGTCGAAAGGCAACAGACGTATGGCTATGACTCTTATAAGGCATATATTTCTTACGATAATATATTTGGGAGAAATATTAAGAAATCTTTTTCTGGTCAATACTATACAAAACAATATAAATAAGAGTAGAGAATGTGAGCAATGAGTCAATTACTTTATAACTGATACCTTCACTCTTGTGTTAACTAAAAAAATATATATTAGATTTCATTTCATTTGATTTAGAGTTGTGTCTCTGATTGTGTGTGAAAATCGTCGACTCTCTGATTAAAAGTGAAAAGTATTTCACTCAATCTTCAGCTTCTGTTTATGATCGATGTCTCCAAAATCTTATATAACAGAGACAGTGGGAGAGGGATAGAGAAGGAGAGGAGAGAAGAGGAGAAGAGAGTAGAGCTGAACTCAATTTTAAAAGTGGACTTCATTTAAACGACAGCAAAACAGTTGGCGAAACAATAGACAGAAGAGAGAAATAGAGAACATAAGGGGATGTAATAAATAACAAAACATTGAAAAAAGACAAAAGAGAGATACAAAAGAAAGATAGAGTTTTATAGCATTTGGCGAAACAATTTTGCTTTGAATAATATTCTGGACTAAACTCTAAAACACAGTTTTCAGTTTCACAATCGATTCACTCGTTTTCATAATAGCATTCATTTTTCATTTTCTCTGCAATTTTCGAATTAACTCTAAATATTGAGATTTAGAGCCATTGAGTGCCTCCAAAAATGGACGGATAAAGAACTAGAAGAGAGGGGAAACATAGCACAGAGTAGTTAGAAAACAATGAATGTGTGTTTTATGGGAGAGTATATAATCAGATGATTCTATACTTTGAGAATTTAGTCGCCATATATTCTGCTTTTGAATCCCATTGAAACTATTGAGAAGTTTCTAAATGATCATTAAAAAAGTTAACTATAAAGCTATTGGCCAAACAAAAGCTCAATTTTTGGCCAAAAGTGTAGTTTAATTGCTTGGCAACAAAATTCTGTTCAACTAATATTCCTTACTATAAGAGAGGCATACGTTTTGTTAATTTTCAAAACCGATGTATTCATTCATTTTACTCAACAAATTATATCTTAAAATCAGTTATTAGTTAATTAATGGATAAAAATTAGATTTTTTTGCCAATAAAAAAGGCATTTATTCCACAAGTGGTTCCACTTATAATTTATGCCCCATTTTATCAGATGGCGAGAGAGTCATAGAGGGAGAGGAAGGGAAATCACTCAGAATAAAGGTCGCTGTGAAGAGCATCAGGTAGTGGTTAAAAACTGTGTTTTAGTATAAATTTTGTTGAAAAGAGAGTGAATGCGAGAGAAATAGAAAGAGAGAGCATTAATAACAAGTATATGCAAACATCTGCCTTATTAAGTATCGCCAGATTTGCAATGATTGCAATCATGTGAACTAAACCCACATTCATTCAATTGATTCAGTTTGTGATTCATTCACATTATGTGTGTCTGTGTTGAGACACTTTTGGATCCCATCTCTAACTAATTAACAATTGATTTACAACAGACGCACACAAAGAAAAAGAGAAATAAAATTGTTTGTGACTTGAATTCAATGTTAATATAAAGATAGAGTATATTTTGATTGCATCTAACAATGAGAACAAAGAAAAATAAAAAGTAAAACCTCTTCGCCAACGGTATAATGAATCACATGTGGGGTCAAAATAGACCAGAATTATGTTTCACCGAATTATTATTAGATGAGTAGTTCTGTATTACAAATAAATATAATTTACTCACTTCTACTCATTTGGGAAAAACACGAAAAGTTCAGATTTTAGGATTGAATTTTCATAAATATTTGCGCAAAAAGAGTACATAAATATTCAAAAATAAAAATTATTTGACGAAACAAACTGTTTGTGAGTCGACAACAAATTTGTTTGCAAGTATTGAACGAATAATAATTTTTATGTTTTCTTCACATCTATTCTCCTGTCAATAGAAAAGAGGAAATATTTTCTGAACACAAAAAGAGAGGATTTTTTGTGTCAATAAAATGATGCAAAAAATAATAGAAATTGAATACAACTCTAAAGATATGAAATATCTATAAATTTATTGAAAAAATATAAAAAATATGTTCAAATATCGTTGGTATGGATTAAGAGTAGGAATAATATACAGATTTTCAGTGATTAGATGAAAGGACAGTTTACAAGAGCGCAATGGGTGTTATGTTGTGTCGCACAGCGCGAGAGTGCGTTATATTCGTTATAATATACCTTTAGTTCAATATATATATAAATCGATTTGTTTTGGGGTTTTTCGTAAAGAATTGGCTTTAAAACTAAATGGTTTGCCTGTGCTCTATGTCTACTACGGTAATAGAGGACAGGCTGCTCAGTGCCAGTAGTGTATGTTTAGTGCATTTGGTAGAGATAATGATGCGCAAAGGTGTTTAACACTAAAGCCTAAAACGAATCCCAATTCTCAACAGACAACTAAACTAAAAAACTGAAGGCTATAGTGAGTTAGTGCACAGCTAACTAAAGGCCACCTTTTTTCCCAACAAATCCTTAGACTAATCCCAGAGCGAATGCGAGAGAAATGGGCAAAAAAATCAATGCTTCACAGAAGAGGAAAAGAGAATATTCCTCTCTCTTCGTCTTCTCTTCTAATTCTTCTATGTATTGGTCTTTATATCTAAAGATATTTTTCTGGTTCTCAATAACAAGAGTTGGAGAACAGAGTGTTGTCGTCACAGAACACACACTTCACAGACAATATTCTATCAATGGTTATATAAAGAAAGAATAGGAACAGTTTTTCTCACTCTTCACTTAATTTTTTGGGCACTGAATGAGTGCCAATGAGAAGATGAGAGCACAGAATGAGAAGACATTGCAAAACATAAAATGAGAGAAACGGAAGGATTTTTTCTTCAAAAAAATATGAAAAAAATTAAACAAAAAAAACGAAGTGAAAAAATGGATGAATTTTCATATCGTTAGTTGTGATTAGAAAAGACAGTAAAAGCAATGAGCACAGAATAAGGCACAGAATAAGGCACAGAATAAGGCACAGCCGCTCGAAATGTGAGTTAAGCAAACATTGAATTTTATATGTGTTATAACTACAGAGAGCTATGGTTTGTGTGTTCATTGTATTAGAGGGAAACAATCAATTAAGAAATGTTGTGCTTAAAATGAATTGAAAGCGAATGTTGCCATGGATTGGATGCAAGGCATGGGAGGCATGGAATGGATGGAAACAGGGCTTCAATTTTTTATAATATAGCCTTTTCTCTCACGTCTATATATAAGACGTGAAGGATTGCAATGAAAAGTAAAGAAGAGAATCAGTGCATCACTAGTGAAGAGAGTAAGAGAGAGACAGTGGCAGAGAGTGCAGTGCTGTGCAGCCAAAGAGATCACATATGAAGCATAAAAGCGTTTGCTTCTCATGAAACTCATGCATATTTAACAAGGATTGCTCTCTGGCTCTCACTTCTGGCACTGCCTATCTATCTATTGCACAATGTCTTCTGTATGACACGTCTCAAACTTAACTCATCCATCCATCCATTTATGCAGATGTGCTGCCAATGCTATTGTGGATGAGATATCAAATTAGAGTTTTCAGTGCATAACAACAGATTCACTTCAATTCTACACTAATAATAATATGATTGCTATTTGAAAAGAAGTTCGCGCTTCACTTCAACATAGATTACAAGCACTGACTACTGAAATGCAACTCATTTTCTTAACACACGAGCGATGAGGAAAAGTCAAACTCATTCTACTGTTAGGCTCTTAAAAGAGAGACTTTGACTTTGATTGAAATTTTCTAATTTTTATACCATTTTTTATCTCATAGACTATCAGTGCATCAAAGATATGGTTGAAGAGTGGAGTTGACTAATAATTTGAGAATTTGCCCACACATGCAATCACTGTTCGGCACAGGAAAAGAAAATAATATTTCATTTAAAATATGTACCGAAAAACACATTTCGTCAGCGAATTTGAAATTTTTGTTTGGAGTCAATATTGGGTCTCAACTAAAGATGAGAAGAGAGCTAAGCCTTAGAAGATCTGAGTCTAAGGTATAGAATAATAAGTTAGTGACTGAAAGCTGACGAAAGTCATGACGAGAGTTATGTGTGAGAGAAAAGTATAAGAAAAACTTTTGGTATTATATACAGAGTTAGAGACAATTTGAAAGCAAAGCTAAAAGCATTTAGTAAAAGAACGATAAGATTGATGATTCTCTCCCTCAACTGATACCACACAACTCTGGGCATATGCTCAGCACCAGAAGAATCAAATTCCAAGATTGTGTCCAAGTCTTAGAGCAAGTTTTACGATTCGGTGCTGTGCTCTGTGTCGTTGTTGTTGTGGCGATGGAACAGAAACTTAGAGAGAGATAATAGACTAAATGATTGTAATGTTGATCCAGAAGAATATCACAAGAATATAATGATAGTTTACTAACACACCAATAGTGCACAGACTAATGGTTTAAGAATAAGATATGCCTTTTGGAGGAGACCGCCAGCAAAACACATATACAATCATTCATTCAATAAAATATATTACTTTTTTCTTTGCTTTACTTATATTTTTTATTACTATTTTCTGTTAGAATCCACCCATTCTGGTCTGGGATTCACATGAGACAAACCCCAACAGAGAATGAGTCCCATATATGCGCCAAAATAATTATTGTCCAAAAAGTGAGTGAAGAAAATCATTTTTATAGCGCTTTAGTTGAAGACTATTCTCTTTTCTATTTTCAATTCGTATTCTATGATTTCTCTGCTGTTTCTCTACTACTCTCTATTCTGAGCACAAAATCCATTTCTTTCATTGAATTTCATCTCTTCTATTGGATTGTTTGCGAACAATATTTTCTGTCGATTCAGTGTTAGGGACACAACACTTACGAGTAGTTAACTATTAGTGCAACGAAAAAGCAATGAGAAAATAAGGTCTGAAAACGATTCTCAACCAACAAATAGGCGTTTCATTTAGACTTTTCATCTCCTTTTGCTTAACTCATCACCAGAACTATTGACCGCTATTTTCCTTATTATAAGAGTCGACTACTACTGAGCCAACAATTAATTCTTTATCAGCAAAAATAAGTTACTTCACTACTCATACAAACCCTAAGCAGAGCCCAACATTGGGTCCAACAATTTATGGTTTATATGGTTAGCGACATTTTGCCGCACATATAATGGTTGGGGGAAACAGTCAAAGAGCCAGGTCAGAGTCTAATCAATGATTTTCGGTTAGCGATGAAAATTTAACGCATTTCTACAACATTTGAGTGAAACCAACGAAATGGTACTAAAAGTGTACTAAAATAATATTATGTCATTGATTGTATTGGTTGGTCCAAAACAACATTACTCTCTATTTTACTAAACTTTTAGTCAAACTATGAATAGCTCTTAAATAGTGGACATAAAAATAAAATAAAAACAGAAAAACCGAACCTTTAAATAGAATACAATATAAAAAAAAGATATTATGCTTTGAAAGGCATATAATAGGAAATTGGCGATAGTTTGCAACCAAAAGTCAAATAAAATCCAATCGTGTATTTGCAAAATATACCTCCATTTTATACGTTCACTCTTCGCTAAATAGCAAAGAGACAGATCAAACACTACAACATTTTGTGGCATATTTTCCAAAAGCCAACCATTAAATATAGTATTAAATGGGAAGAGAAAAGCATCGAAACATTTAAGCAAAACCATTACTAAAGTTTATAACATAAAAATACAGTTTTTTTTATAACAAAATAAGGATGAAATACAGTTACAACTGAGTATATAAGAGTCAAAACATATTAAAAGAAATGTTTCAATACATGCAATGGATTTATGGCTTCGGTTTATATTCAACTGAATCTGTGATCGAGTTTTTCATTCGATAGACTTTAAGGACTGAACAGAAAATCATATAAAAACTGAATAGAAAGTGATTTAAAAGAACAAACGGAATGGTCATTGAAAAGTCATTAATATGAAACATATATTTTTACTAATAGTGTTCTACTCTTGAGCTAAAGGAATGTGCGATCACTAAACTCAATGATAAAACATCGATATATTGTGTGTTTTTAATGTTTTTATATGAATTTATTTCACATTATTTTCATTTATATTCTTTTCTTCTAAGGTTTGCAAAAAGGAATTGAAAAATAATTGGCGAACCATTATTCGGGTAGAGCTCATATATACCCCTATTCCCTCAAATGTGATCCAAACGCATAACGAGTCTGAATAAGAGTTAACACAACTGTAAGAAACTCAACGATACGAACGAATAGCAAAGAAGAGAGAGTTGTTGGCAACCGATACGGATATATATATATATATATATAAGTGTTCAGTGATGTGATGCTTGTTGTGATCGATTTGCTCACATCTAAACTATTGAACACTACTTCTTATAACGGGAGCCATCGCTAACTTTCTCTTTAGATTTTCCTCAACTGAATAGTAGATGTGTTTAATGTTAAAAGTATGTGATTGAGAGATGTATCAGCGCTGAAGGCATTAAACCGTATTTTAGCGGTTTTGGCCAAAAACACCAAACCTTAAATTGGTGGGGAGGGGTTACACATCACATTAAAAGTGGTGTACGTGTTCTTTAATAATATACGCTTCACTCTTTTCATTTAGGGAAGGGTTGAGACAAATATGTGTCAAATCAATCTTTTAATAAACGAATGAAAGCGATCCACAAATTGTAGACATATTTGACTATTAGTTGAATCATATTTTTTATTGACGAAAAAAGTAAAGAAATAGACATATCGTGAGACTCAATGCCAATATGTCTGACCAGTGATCACGACTACAGACACATCATATTAATATAAAAAAAAGATATGAAAAAAAAGGGAAAAAACAAACGACACATTTTTCATCACTGAATGAAAAAATACGAAAAGGAAATAAAAAAGTGATTATTGAATCAAAAGCAGAAAAGCTTTGAATTTAACAAATAATATATAAGTCGTGTATAAATAAATAACTTTTCAACGACTAATGCCTTCAAAAGCTAAACGATTATGTCGTCCGACAAATTTCGACACTTGAATTGAGAACAAAAAAAAAGAGAAATCAAAGACATATTGGAATGTCTTGTAATGAAGATGAATAAGCCTTTAGAGAAGACTATGTCTGATGAATATCTCCTTCAATCACTGCACTGACTAATAGACTACTAACGCATTCATAGAAATCGATGAGAAAATTCTTTCCTTAAATGATATGCAAAACATTGTATGAGTTATCATCACAAGTGGCAGTTCCTCCTCTACAGGAGTTCTGTCGCTTTAGTCTTCATTTCAATCAAAACATACAATAAGTTTCTCTTTAGTTGTAATCAAAGTCCAAAAAAAGAGAAAAACAGATTAAATTGTTATGAATTGTTTCTCGAATCCAAAGGAAAAATGAGATAATTTAGCGGAAAAGATAGTCTTGATTTTCAACAAAAAAAGTCATAAGAAAACTAAATATAAACAAAAACCGAAATAAATGATATCATAATTTGTGAAACAAAACGAAAGTAGAAAAGTTTAGTCTCTTATAAATGAATATAAATCTGATTTATAATATACATTATATACATTAATTCAATAACATATGAAAAATCATTCGCAAACACTGTAACTGCAAATGGGGTGAGTGTCAACCACTATCGATGGTCTAATGGTTAAGGAGGAGAATCATTGAGTTATTGGAATATATTAGAGATAATGGAGTTTTCGAATGCGAACATAAATAATAAAAATACGGAATAAGTCATAGTATTATAAATATCTCTCATATTAATAATGAGTTCATTTATCTTCAAACCAAAAGAGAGTTTTATTCGAGTTCTGAGTCTTAACAACAGTTTGGGTATGTTTTGAAGCAGTGATAGGCTATGAAAAGATAAATTTCTATTTGTTTGATGTTTTGATGTGTAATCAGAGGCCAAAACCAAATAAATGAGTAATAATTTAAATAAATCGAAACAGATTTTGACGGACAATACAAATGATTGATTAAATGAAACGATCGGCAAAAGTGGAAACCGTTGAAAAGGAAAGCAAATAATAATCATAATAAACAAAATTCATGTCAATAATAAATCTGATATTATATTGAGCTCAAGAATTGACTTGAATTTCAAGCAAACATTACGTAAAGTCTAAGAATTTTTCTCAATTCGTTCACTCAAAGGGAATAAATTTGAAGTGAAATTTATTTTTTAGAAATAAGGAAAAAGTGAATACAAAATCATATATCGAATGGGAAAATATGTAAACCATACAAACCATGCAATCGAGTCATATATATATTTTGAGAAAAACATATTAAAATTAAATGTAAAATTTCAGAGCTTTCGAGAGAAAAGAATAACTGAAAGAATAACTAAAAATAATATTAAGAATAAAATATAAAATCCATTGAAAGCATTTGAATGATTCGTTCATTTGTTTACTGTTAATCAAACAAATCTTTTTTCTATTTATTCATAGAATGACAGCTAAAGAGAAAACGAAAGGCAGAGACAGACAATGATTTTGTACATTTGCTACTAATTCGAAATCAATAGCATAAGAAAAGAGCACAACAGATATATCACAATTCACTACTGAAAGGCAATGCCAGTGAAGGCACGAATAAAATTACTTATTTAGAAACCGCACAAAATGACAAAATTTTAGATTCCATGAGATTTCAAAGAGATATTAGAGAGAGAAGGGGAGACATAAGGGGTGACACAGGGAGAGACAGGAGGAGAGGGTGAGAGCACTGAATTACATGTCACTCGGAATTAAATTCTGAACAACGATTTTAGCGCTGGAGTTGTCTGTAATAGAAAAGTGTTGAGAAGAGGATCTGAAAAGTGAAAACATGATATATTTTGTCTGTGAGTCAGATAAGATGTTTGGTTGTTGTGTTCAAAGAACTGTTGGATTGCAATCACATACAATACTTATGAAGTAATACTAATATAATTCACACAATATTTTCATTTTTCCGTTCGTTTCGAATTTCAGTTCAAATATCGTCGAAGAGAAGAAGCGCTTCAAAAATCATTGGAATCATTGGAGTGCAGACATTATTAATGTTTATTTTGCAATACCTTTGACTGCTTTAAGGCATTGAATGTTATATAATAGAAACTATTGCTATGTTATGCTTTGTCTATATGTCTATATGTGATCTGTATGTCTGACAAACTCTGAGCTACCAATTCCTGTGTTCGGGGATTCGTTACGAAATCACGTCTGTTGTGATGAACGCCAAAACCAAAACAATTCTCATTAAATATACGACTATTGACTCTAATATAAGTCATTTTGAATAAAATTTGCAATTTTCTAAATTAGCTCTGATTCCAGATATCAGTTCCTATTGTTATGCCATCAAAAAGTCAAACCTATGTCGTGAATATCAGTGATGTGTTGGCCTGAACTCATCGGTGCTCACACATACCAGTCATGTGTTGTAAGTACTGGCGGTGCGATCGAGGCTTAGAAACAAAGCTCACAGTTGAGTGCCATTCACTTATATAACAATGCAATGGCACCGATACTGCCATTTCTCTCGCACTCTCCTCTTTCTCTCTCCCCCTCCCTCTCCAGTGTAACGTTTATACTATTTTTAGCTGATTTTCTTATAACCGATCGATAAGGTCGTAGTCATACGCATAAAACACTATCGTATATACATTATATAATGGGTGGCATAGAATCTATACGACAGTATATATAAGTATTGGTATATCGCATGCGTATGTCTTCGACTAATTTCAGTTTGCATTTTATTTAAAAGAAAATAATACCACAAAAAGCCATTCATGAGATGAAAAACTAGTCGTATATTCATATTCCCTAATAAAAAGAGAGAACTCAAAGGGATTATCAGAAAAAGTAGATAAACATTAAATAGAAATTTAAAATACCAAAAGAAAGAGTTGTGAGAGAGTGAGTCAGTGAGAGAGTGAGTGAGTGAGAGAGAGAGAGAGAGAAAGCACTTTATTTCAAAGTGAAATAACTTTGGGCTAAAAATAATAACAACTTTGAAAATATTATTTTTAAGGAAATGAGAAACAAATCTCTTTTTCAGTTATCATTAATATATATATTCTTTGGTTTCGGTTATGAATAGAAAGGAAAGAAAAATAATTTTTTAGCGAAGAATTCAATTGTTTTCTTTAAGTTTTAACTTTTAGTGAATAAGAATTTAAAAATTCTGGTCTCTATATTCCAGTGCTTAAGGGCTCAGATAATTCTCGCCATAAACGATGAAAATAACATTTTTCTTCATAAGTCGAGTGTATATAACTTTTTGATTCACTTTATTTAAAATAAGAGACAGAAAATTGTATTGAGAGGAAAGGCATTATTCAATATAAACATGTGCTGAACACTAGAAGTGGGTTCAAATCCATAAGTCTTTGGAAATATATTGAAAATTTATCTAATTTAAGACAAGACTCGCGCAACTAAACGCTAGAAACATCACATCGATGTGTTGTGCAGTAATGTAGTCATTACTGACAACCACTTCGTGTTATATACGGCCACTGCTTAACATCGAATCTGCATTTATATAAAAAGGTAATCACAAACATTCCTCTACTTCTCGATAGAGACTCGAGTATCGACTCACTATTAAATGCAGATAATTAAAGGTAAGATTGTGTATAACATAGTCATAGGTTTTACTTTTGCACTGAATTTACTCAATACCCGAACTACTCATACACACAAACATTGATTTACGTCACAAATCTCATGATATTTACAAAACTAGTCATTGATTTGATTTTATTTTTTTCTCTTCTTATTTATTACTCTATTCTTTTGGGTAAAACTAAAGGCAATAAAATGCCTGAAATGCCACTCATTTACAAAACAATTGTCAAAACATTTGCTTTTATTAATCAATGTTTTCCAAAATTAAACGCTTTCTCTCTCTCTCTCTCTCTCCCTCTCCCCTATCTAACGATGGTTTATTATGTGGCAGTAAAAAGGCAGAGATAATTAGTTAGGACAGTCATTATTTCTAACTCGGAATCATAAATAAATAATTGTGTTTTGATTTCGATCAGAAGAGAATAACATAAATAATTAATAGAAAAATGCGATAATAATCTCCACTTAACGTCAAAATATTATTATTGGATAAAGAGATCAGAAATATATCATTAAAATTATTGGAAAAACAAATTGAATTAATTAATGACTTTAAGTAAAAGTTAAGTAATAAACAAATTCTCTTCTCTCACATATAATTATATGCAATCAATTGTTGAGTTCATGAAACGGCACACGAATAAAAGGTTAAGCTCTCAATTGAAAAATCACTGCAATTATGTGCGTCGGCCACCAGTAATGCCAAAGAATATAATGATAGGCTTCGACTTAATGTCTAGTTTTATATAAAAGAATCAGAGTTTCAATAAGTCTATGAAAAAAGAGTTACAGTTTGTACTGTTTTGCTAGTGTTTGCAGGTCTGACAGAGTTGGTATTGCATACAACACACGACTAAACATATATTAGTGTTGAGTCTTATCAATGATCTCAATTAGGGTCCCAAATGTTGAAATTTTTGACTCCCTTCCCTTCCCTCAATTTAGAATTTTAGTCCACTCCCTTCCCT